>JAQGAO010002047.1:0-21252 GCA_034697705.1 Ommatoiulus sabulosus | reverse complement strand
AGAATTTTGCACATCCTCAAAATTCTCACCGACCTCGACCGGGGAGCGAACCCCGCTAGTTAGGATCGAGAGGCAAGTGCGTAACCCACTCGACCATCGGCGCCGGTTACAATCTGTGGAATAAAAGGAATTACTTCTTAAAATTTGCATTTTTGCAAAACCAAACAAAAAAAAAATCAGAAACACACATACTGTACAATTTGTACAAAAATATTAATCGTGGAATCGAAATGAAACGTTTTATCAAAAACCAGTTCATCTAAACTAGACAATTTTTACCAAAAAAAAAAAACCAAAAAATAAACAACAAAAAACCGATTTGAAGCTCGCACAAAGCTAATATACAAAAAATATGCAGGAATATAAAACTAATACTACGTTTCTCCAGCCCGGTAGCATCCCATTTTCCCATCGGAAGCATCTTTATTAGTTTAACAAGAATAAGTGTTGGAGAAACTGGATCCTGCGAGCCTGCCTTCGGATTACATATTCCACTTAACATTAAATGCGTGGCCCCCACGCTGTTTTCAAAAGTGAATTTTGAATTTTTGCTGCGACGATTGGTGGAAAACCGACGATAGGAAAGTGTCGATTGGATCAACTCAAAGTGCTTGTTTATTCTAAAGAGACCAATAATAGCAGCTGCGGGGGTCCATGTGAGAATCCTCATCATTGTGTGTAATAAATTGGCGATGTTATTCAACTCCCTTTCATTGTCCAACCGAACACTTTTCCATAAGAGTATCTATTTTTTTCTTCTTCTGGGGCTCCACACTGCGCCTCCTCAAATGTCACTTTCAGTAATTCATCTCCGTAGGACACATTGTGTTAGTGAATGCGGAAAGTGAGCCCCCCAGTTTAACACCCAGCACTATCGCTACTTTCCAACTACTTTTGATCCAGTTTTAAAATGCTTTTTTTTTTAAAAAGCGAAATTGTTCGCCTTATCTCGCAGTGTGTATTTCTCGCAGAAATACACACGCCCATAGCTCCGATGCATTCACAGGCTGAATAGAATTGAAACTATTATACGGTCCTTTTGTCAAGAACAAAAATAGCAGACTCCTGCCCTGCACTCGCCTTACACAGAAATGAATAAAGATCTCTGCTGATGATGATGACGGTGATGATGATGCTAAAAAAGAGTAGTTTCAAGTGAAGAAAGCGACATTTTTGCAATGGCCAATAGGCAACATTGCATCTACGAGCTCAATGCGAAAACTCTTTTCCAGAATGGAGCCACTGCTGAAAAGCAGATTTTTGTGCAGGTTCCTGCCAATTCTGTTTCCTGTCGAAAAAGTGTCCGAATTTATTTGAAATCAATTTAGTTTATGACGACTTTTGGGAAAAGTAGCTAGCTTCTCGAGCACATTATAAGATTCCAAGTATCAACATGAGAAGATTTGGGCAGCCAACAAGGAATCATGAAAAAACTTTTTAAAGTTTTGTATAAGTTAATAGTTGTGATAAATGCCAGCTAGCATCCTTGCATCATGTTCGAGAAGTTGATTTACAGAAGTTGAAAAGGTAAGTGACCACTTTGTAAAAACTGTATATGCCTACATGTAGTTGAATGTAGTTGGGATCTTTTTCAACAAAGGATGAGTTGTTAGTTTAAATAATAAATATAATATTTAAGATAAGATTAAACCAAAAAGTGTTACAAGAACTTTATTTCGGTAGTTCAGCATATGGTGACAATCACAATGTTATAATTCTGTTTTGTTCGATATGCAAACTGTTGTATCTTAATTATAATAAAATAAACCAAGCATCCATAATAATTTTTCATAATTTTCTCTGCAACTTGAAATAACTGGTTAGCATTAAGGTTAAAACTAATTGTTTTAAAGCTAGAATTATTAGGTAACTCCTAGGAAATTGCTTTTGGTTTGGTTGCATATCAACCAAATTAATGCGTTTGATATACTACTTTGGCATCAATGTAGTTTATAAACTATCTAAGAGCAAAATATTTCGTGTTCTATACGAAGGTAATTGCAAAGATGCATTTTTTAAACAAAAAAATATATAGTTTTGGAACTTGATAAAAAAAGATTTCGTTTAATTTATAAGATTTTGATAAAATTAGCAATATATTCTACACAAAATGCATTTTCATCAACATTATATTAGTTAAATCCAAAACTACACATTTATAGTAGCTTCAACCAATGTATGATTTTCAAATAAAAAAAAATATAAAAATGCCAGTTGACAATTTTTGAGACACTGTTTTTCGTGAATCACTGTTTGACGAAAACATTTTCGAAATTTGTTTTTTTACTATTCATGTAACCAAAGATTTTAGAAACTAAGACAAATTCCTATTCCGAGAAAAATAATGGTTTTGTGCTTTTTTAGTGGCAATTCTGTTGAATTACACATGACATTGATTCTTTCATTAATATACGAAATGTAGTAAGAAATCACTTATGAAAATAATAATTGCGTCCATTGAGCGTTACAAACGTCTTATGCGAATATTTCCGCGTAGTGCAGACAAAATTTGGCATTTGAATCATATGAACCACATGGCTTACATTTATCTTATACATGTAGTCTGACTCGAATAAGTCCCGAAGAAGGCCACGTAGCCGAAAACTGTTGCACTTATCCGGTTTTTCATGTATGCGGATTTTGCATAGAAGCGCTTGTGTTAGCTCAGAGCAATCAAGTAAGGGGTAGCTTAATTCTACAAGTATAGTCTCTTATTTATTATATAGTATTTATTGAATAACTAAACAGTTTTTTCAAGATAAACATCAACATATTTAAATCGTATAAATAATCCGACAAGGGATTGTCAATCCGATAATTGTGTATACTTTGCACTAATAAAAGCATACAATATTTTCATAAATTGTAGTTGTAAAATTAAATGCAAATGGTACACCTCAGGTTTGCTGAAAATGTTCCCTTCCCGGTTGGAAAAATATTGCCAGATATGGCATATACCGCATACTTAATTGTTTCTAAATACATGTATGACCATATCTGAAATGGTCCATATGCATATACAGTATAGGATTAACTGCATGGCATGCATACTTCCTTTCATATATGACCATACAGTACCTGAAAATTTACACAAATGGGCTTCCTTGATCTGGCCAAACATATGGCTTTATATCTGGATATACCGTATGTTGAAAGAACAGTACACGTACTGTATAAAGAATTTCCCAGATTTCATTTGATTTTAATATGCATTTGGTACTTTAAATATTCAGATATTTCAAATGATGATTGCATTGAATAATTTAGTCCAGTTTAATGCTAAATATTCATACCCAAAAGCGTCTGAATATTTGGAAATGTTGGGATACACCTGTGACTACCTGTAAATTTTGGGGTAAATCTGGCAATATTTGGATATATAGACCATATAAGAATTAATCTGGCCAATTTTTTGTATGGCCATCTTTGCCATATCTGGCAATATTTGGATATGCAGCCATATCTGAGTTAATCTGGCTAATTTCTTGTATGGTCATATCTATTTTTTCCACCCGAGCATAATTGTCCGGGTCATTCAACACGCAAAACAAAGGGCAAAAATTCAAGGTTTGAACATGTCCAACTTATCAGGTTTCCATTTAAGCGTGTTTAACTTATCCGAGATCGACTGTAGTGACAACATAAAAGGCAATGTTTTGCACGACATGGAATTAGACGTGCATGGAGTCCATGTTTAATTGGAACTCCCAATGTGCAAGCCATATTCTAGATAAACACTGGTGCATGCACTGCGTTGAAACGTGCATTTCCAGAGCATACCGTATCTGGAAAAGAATAATTAAAACCAGTTTATCGTTTATGGGGCGATTACATTTCCCGCATAACTCAGGCTCGTTTTTAACCAGTTAACTTCACTTCTGAAATATCCCCTGCAGAAAATCACGAGCAAGTTGCGTAAATCAGCCAGAAATTCAGCTTTTTCCACGGCATTTCGTTCGCGAACCATTGTCTGGGGGGGTTAAATATGACTATTAAATGACAGGAAATGAAATTAGAGAAGAAACTCGCGCCAGTTTCTCGCCGCCTTAATTCCATTTCAAGGCACAGAAGGTGGTCACAATTAAAACGTTGGCAAACTTATGGGGAGGGGAAATTTCACTTAGCTGGGGTGAAAAAAATGCGAGGTAATTTCGTACGCGCCGAATATTACCATACATTACGGACATAATGGGCGAAGAAAAAGTAATAAACGTTAAAGAGTTAAAGAGAAAAATTTGCAGCGCAGCCCCAAGAAAATGGGAAGAGATTTGCAACGCCTACTCCCCCTCACCCTCCCCCCCCCATGCAACCAACCTAATTTGTCCTAGGTTTAATTTCACCCATATGATGCCGTGCCCGTTTCCTTTTTTATTTCTGAAATTCTCTCATAAAACTTAATAAGGTGTTATGACAGACGGCGATAACCGCTAGGTTTGTGGGGACAATAAATTGTCGACTTTGCTTAATCAAACTGAGAAACTATGAATTCATTATCAAATCTGTTGCTGCACGCGCTCGCTTTTACTCTTCCATAAAAATCAGGGGGCTAAGTTATGAGACGCATAAAAAGGCGCATTTGGGATCTTAATTGGTATTTGCCGTGTTACGAGCCTATTTTTATCACTGGCACACAGCTGTCGGGAGTGTCGTACGAGGCGTTTTGCACTACCGGAACCAGAGTTTTATATCACGGGGAGAAAAACATGGGACGGAAAAAAGACGAAAAAAAAAAACAGTATATGGAGTGACAGGGAAAATGAAAATAGCAGTGGTAATGGGATGCGTAACATTCGCACGGAGATATGCTTTATGGTCGGAGACATATTGGGGTACGATAAACGCCGGTTGGTATTTAAAACTTTCTGAGATAAGTTGAAATCTACGTCTGCCACGCTATTAAGGACATGCAGTTATCCTATTCTGCACAAAAGAACGAAAATTTTGGCGAACGGTACTCACCCGACGTCTGTTTGCACTTCGAGGAAACAAGACTGCTTTGTGAAGTCTGTTATTTATCCACTTTGCGAGAATACACTGTATATCCGAAGTTGAGGAATTTGGAATTTCGTCACTGATTCTCCATGGATGATCAACCATGTGAAATTATTGCCCATGGAGAGACTGTCAATTATTAAATTCAAGCGCAGGAAAAAAAACTTTGATATTAAATCATCTTTTGTTCCCAGAAATATTGGCGAACTCGGACAGACGCTTTAAGATTGACACTTTTGGAAGTCGTGAACACAGTATGGTCGTGAAGTCTCGAGTGCAAAATCGACATGCTAATTTGCTTAAAATATTATTTAAGGTTATCGTTGTTTTTAAACCAGTTAATGCATTATTTTTTCACATGTGACTGACTACGCGACTGCCAAAATTGCTGTTCGTAAATCTTCTGAATACCGTATACATTGTAGTTTAAAAACGCTCCTTTTCGTACTTGGCAGTTAAAGAGTCAAGTGCATGGAGAAAACGAACTTTGATTTATGTAATTATGTCCAGTTCATTATCATTAACCGACCCGTGATTTTATGATCACGTGTGTAAAAATATGCACTCATTACTGTCACTACTGTGTCATTTATGAGTAATTTTTCACACGTGATCTTCAAATTGCTTTGAACAGTCTTGATATGAATATTACGATTGTGAAGTTCAAACTCCTACTGGTTCAATTTATAAATAAAACAACTAAAATTGTTATATCCTGCAATGGCATGAATAGGATACTCAGGCAGAAGCTTAACGAATCGTACTTTGGAAGCTGTGGAATCACGCGAGAAAAATAAGACATGCTAATTGGATTCAAAAATAATTCACTCAATTAGGTTAGCGCTGTTTTTTAAAATTAATTAACGTGACTACACGTCTGCTAAAATATACATTACACGTAATTCGTAAAGCTTCTGTCGGAGTAACAATTTTTAAATTTAGGTGGTTGTTTTAACATGTTTAAAAAAAATGTATTTTACCACAGTAATTCGCACTTCCAATTCGGAACCAAGATGGCTGACTTCTCGTTTAAATGAATTTTTAAAAAACATTGTTTAGAATATATTCCACAGTTTTATGTACATGTATTTGTTTTTATAGTAACATAAATTATTTAACATAATTATTTAAAAAAGGCATGAAACATTTTCGATTATGCAATATGAAACAACTATGAACAACTACATGTAGGCTAATGTAAATGTTTGAGGAACAAAATTAATTAAGAGATGTTTAGTTCTTCTTCACGAGCTTTTACAATTTTAGTGAAATTTTTTAACAAAAAAGTTATGCAAATATTGCATTTTAAAAATACTAGTTAGTATAAACTAAACCTAATTGTGAAACAATAATTATCTGTCACATGGTTTTTATAAGTACTGTAAGTAATTTCTATGCTAGTAATTATAGAATGTCCCGAAGAAGGCCACGTAGGCCAAAATGTAGAGCAAAAATGAAATAAAATTGGTTAGAGGAACCACTAAAAATCTCGCAATTAATTTTCTTTGTGAACTGATCACTTGACGAAATGAACAGAATTGGTTTGAGAAACAGTTCAGAAGATTAAACACATTCACATGTTTGCCATTTCTGATCTATTCCAGTACATATTCATAACTTGAAGGCTCATGGACCTCATTATGTGCAATTCTTTACAAGGGGCCTGGATCATGAAAACCAAACGATATAAAATATAGCCAACATTAAATTACACTTTAGGAATACATTTAAAAAATTGAACATAATTTACAGTACCTTCAGGTCCTCATCAACATCCAAAATGCGATTAAAATGCCCTTTATCCCCCAACAAACAAGACCAAAGCCAGTTAAGAATAATACGACTTTAATGGCTATTAAAGCAGGACTTAATTGGCCAGTTTCGGACATCTAAATTCATTTGCCAAACTCCCCGGTGGTGGCGCTTTGCAGTAGGCAGCAGCTGGAGCATATACCCTCGAAACAGAGAGGATTAAATAAATGCATCAACTAGGGACGCTTTTATAAAAGGAACCAATTACCTAAAGAGTTGGTGGTGCAATGCGAAATGCTTTCAGAGATTTATCAGGTCATTTCTTCTAATGGTCCAATTGTTAATTAGTGAGATATGACATCGCAATGGCGCAACTGGCCATCAGTAAAATAGGATTTTCACAAGCCATGCATGTCCATGGATATAAAAGACGAGTGCCAGTTAGTCTTTATTTCGCTTTTTAATGCAGGAACGAAAATGGTTTCTGGAAGGGCTCTTTGAGCAACTCTACGAAAAATGGTCCGTTTTTTGTTCTTCTTACAGTTTTTTTTCTCATGTTTTCTACGCAGCCTTTTCACTTCCAATGGCTGAAAATGGCTTGCCACCAAGTGTTTCTGTATATCGGCACTTTTGTTGAATATATCTAGATAAATGGATGTTGGAGTGCCTTTCTCCATCCATCTTAAGTTGGGTGCATTACAGGCAATTACCATGTCATCGTGTCACATTGTTGTTAATTATGATAGATGTCTTACAATTACTCCAGAGTAGATAATACCAATATCTTATTGGATCATCTTTCTGCAATCATCAATTTTAGATCAGAAGGAAAAGCAAGCATATTTCCTACTTCGCACCTACGCGTTCTGGCCCCCATCAGCGAATAAGCTTTTAACATTTTCTATCTAATATTAAAAAAAAAGTGGAAGATTTCTCAGAAGATTCAAGAGTATCCAGTATATACACGATCCATGATTGATATGGATCCTTGGTCGGTTATATTAGGTAACGGACGGTGCTCATTTCGCAGACATATTATTTTGATAGGTTTTCAAAGCCAACATTTTGAATGCAAAGTATGGAACGCTGTTATGCTCATAACTGAATTAAGAAAGCCGTTGCTATTAAATAAATTACCTTTTGCGCAATGGGAAATATGACTCAAAATTTGTTGATAATATTTACTAAAGATGTAATTATTATAACTCACAAATATACAGGATGCAAAACTAACAAGCGGTCTAAAAATAAAACATATCTCTTAAATTACAATGCATAAATTAATACAGCATTTGTCTCTCATTGAGATGTAACTGTACATGCATGTACGGTGGGCTCTATGGTCCACCACAACTTGTATTGGAAAACTTTTCAAATATCCCAAAAACCCTGGAGAGATTGCACTAGTGTAAATTAGAAAGCTGTAGAGCGTTAACTAATTATAGTATTTTTTCCGGTATATAAATGTACATGTATAATTTAAGAGATTTAATATTGTTTGGACCACCTGCTATTTTTGCACCCTGAGTACCATACATAATGCAAACAAGTTTTGTATGTTTTAAATTTTGAAACGCAACGTTCCATATTTCACACTTGATAATTTGAATTGTGTCAATGTTAATTTTCTTTTATAATACGTAAATACTTAAATACTGAAAAATTTGTAAGGTTCCTCATTTAAAAAATTAATAATAATGAGGAGCCTTACGAATTTGTAAGCATTTGATGAAAAGGTGATGAGAAATTGCACATTGACTAAGAAACAGCATGCAAGTAATTCTTACTTATATCATTAATTGCTTCTGGAATTTGTCCTATTGCAGGATGTAGCGTTTGGCACCCTTTTCCGGGATAATGTATACGTCACACAGAAATTACAACTACAACATTATTAAACCGCAATAACATTTTAATCATTATTGATACAACAAAAATAGATAACTTGAACATATCATTCCAAAACAGTTCATTCATGGGTGTCAACATGAGTGCCCTTGGAGTACCATGCATGAGTAAACATCTTCAACATTCATGAGATGAGTTACAACCGGCCAGCTTGCCAATAGCTATCTATGTTTCGGGCACTTCACAAACAGCTCTTAAAAATTCGGTAACAGCATATCAACGCACATGCGCAATTACCGATTACAGTTTCATGTTATTTTTTGGGTAATTTCCCGTGACTTATCTTCCTCTGACTTTTCCCCTAGTTAAGCCTAGCTCCTCGTTCCCGGTGACAGCTCCGGGCTTTCAGGAGGTGCACGAGCAATGCTGAAATATGATTATTAAATAAATATGTTAGCAATGTTTGCAGAATATAAAATGCATGGAATAAGTTAGCACGCGTGCATGTTAGTGAATAAAGCAAAAAGCTTAGCGGAGACTCGTGCGTAAACCTCATAAAAGCCCCATCGCACAATAGGTATATATACGTGATGTCAACTCGAGTTAGCATTCAATTGCGAAGGTGGCTTAGCTGCAGAAAAAAAAATAAAGTAACATATTAGGCTAAATTATGACTGTCATTAATCCAAAAATGTACTAAATGAAAATAGGGAAAAGTGAGGAAAAAAGAGCCGTAATCCTTTTAAGCTGAATGCCGATTGATGGGCGTTGCTCGGCATATAAAGAAAGACTAAAAAGAACTTAATGGATGCCAGGGGTGCGAGAAAAACGTGGATCGCAGAATATACCCACGGGCCAAACCCTGTGAGGGGGTGGACCAAAGCCAATAACAAATGGAACAGTTATTACATACCGTATATGCATAAAAATGATATGCGACTTATGCGAACACGCATTTGGACGAAATAGGCTCTAGCTTATACATATTACATTTGCGAATGATGTATTAATGGAATATTGGTAACAAAAAAAGCAGGCTTCGATTAATTTTTCTCCAATTTTTTGCACGGATTTACCTACTATGTAATAACTTTGTCCAATAAATTTTGCGATTGTATCGTGGCGTTAATGTGAAGTTATGCAGAATGCCGTGATGTGAAATGCGTAGTTTTTCTTTCGAAATTCATACATTAAATAAGAATGGAACCAATGCACATGATTCGAAACGCCAGATTTAATTTCTAAACTTGGAATCAGATGGAGAGTCCATCGTTTGGGGGTTGAACATGTCATGGCAAACCATGCAAACACGCGTGCATAGTGGGATAGACGCTGCACAGGGTAGCATAAAATGCATATTTTCATTTAAATGTAATACTTTTTTGCAATCTTATTTAATAATCTAATAATGTAACCAAATGGAATCGTCAGCCATATGACCTACATTTTTATTAAGCTATAATTTGCTAACCAAAACAGTACGGCATCCACTCTTCAAAACAACTCAAAATTAAAAATTATAAGAGTGTGTTCATTAAGTTTCAGCAATAATTTATTTGAAAAAAAAAGCAGTACGGATTTTAATAAAACTACTTAGAAAAATTCTTCCATCATTCCTGGTCATATTTCAAAAATTGCACGGGCTTGAAATTCAAAAGCAAAGATTCACTCCGAGGAGATAGTGGCTCAGCAGCGGTTTGTTGTTCGTTTTTTTTTTAACTTTTGAAGGCAATTCAGGAGCAGAAATGTGTGAAATGTTTAAGGTTCCAGCAATGTCCAAACGTTCGGTTTATGAGTAGATTTAAAAGTTCCGAAATGGACTTACAACTGCAAAAGATGCTTAGAGAAGTGGACGACCAGTATCTGTAATGCTTGATGCACTCGTTGCAAGAACCATAGGAAACATGTATCTCCCAAAATGGATTTTCTTTTAACAATAGATGACGTTTACATCTATATACATAAAGAAGAAAACTTGTGGGTTTGTTTGTGGGTAGGGGCTACTCAAAAAGGACGTCCTCATGTAGCGGGTAGTCGGGAGGTGAGTTTTGAAGACGCCATTTTCGAATGGCCCCTGATGACGCAAAGCCGCGTGCGAAGCTAATCCTGCGAACATTGACCCTATATATGGATAATCCCAAGGCCATGACAGTGACAAACCATTTCGCCCGAATGTTTTACCGGGTCAATGTTTATGATTTCTTTAGTCTGCCCCGGGCAACGCTGGGATTTACGGCTAGTGTATTTCTATAATAAATTTCATTAAAATCCATACATCAACTTTAAAAAAATGATTGCGAAAACTTAATGAACACTCAGTGAACACTTAATGAACATCCCTCGTACTTTCAGTAAAAAAGTTTCCATCACAAATATGTTATTAGACATAATTTCAATTGCATCAATTCATTAGGAATAAATATATCTCCCATTTTATATACAATTAGTTTTACAATTTAATGTAACAAATTTATCCATGTATACAAACGTTGCAACGAATACTCGCAAAATATGAACTTATAATTACAATTTATTTCTCAACAAAATCTTAAATGAAAGTTAATTTAATAGCAATTAGTAATTCTTTTCGTTATCTATTAACAACTCCACCGTCCTTCCTTTCCATTGATAGAAGGGACATGCTTTGCAATTTTTTTTTAATCCTAGCATAAAGAAAAAGCTTGCTCGTATGTGCCATAAACGCTTGTATGATGACCATTCATGGCCTTCATGCTTGATGCACATAGCTGTGGCTCCATCTATCGGTAAAAATTCTCCTGAAACCACATTCACCATTGCTGTAAATATAGCCAGATAAGCGTTGAGCTGGCATTTCTTTAAAATTTGATCATGCATGTGCAGAAAATTGTACTCTGGCGTCCTCTCTTCAGCGTTTCAGTCCTATAGTCATACAGGATAAAGAATTGTAAGATGGTCAAACGACGCAGCTGGTTAACACTGGAAGTTCTTCTGGAAATCACATTTGCAACTGCAGTGACATTTATGTTTTTGGAAAACATTCAGGAGCACCAAATGGCAGGAAGGAGGCGACAGACGATGTTTAGGAATCTAGTGCGCTGTAATTTGTATAGGACTAATTCAATGAAACATTTGTTGACTTTTAGTGTAACTGTAAAATCAATGTTAACACGAAACGAGACACTGACAGCATAGTACTGCGCAAATTTCGCCGGATCCTGCACTAAAGTTGACCGAGTCTGGACACTCGGATTGACTGCATGCATGGAGCCAAGTCTCCACAAATTTAATGATCAGCCATTGAACAAGCGGCGTGCCTAAAAGTCCTTAAGTTGCAAACGTAAAGGAACATGTTACTAAAAAAAAAAAAAAAACAGAGGCAAGTAAAATAGCAACTGTCATTTTTGTATCACTTTTTAGATTCAAAAATGGCTTTAAATATGTTAAAAAATACACATCTTCTTACCTTTTTTCCTCTAATAAAAAACATTGTCGTGGTAGTCATTAAGATCTACCATACAGATGTATAAAAAAAACTCGGTGTCAAATTCGCTTGTTAATGGCAATTCTTCCCATGCATTAGTCAAAAAATCAGCAACGCAATTAGTTAGTACAGTTCATATTACAACACATAATAATGTCATCGAGGCTGTAGAATCAAAACCGAATTCAGCCACTTGACCACCACCTATATTTACAAAAAAAAATATTCCTCCAAAACAGTAATTCCTGCAAAAAATAATCATTTCTTTTTTTATTTTTATATACATCATAGAAATATATTTATATGTGTATGTATAATTCTATTCATTATAAAAATACATTATAATTCACTATGAATATATGTGCAGTACACACTGTATAATGTATATACAGTAGTTGGAAATGTGAAAGAACATGTTACTTAAAAAATTGAGTCATAACTACATAATGTCCTTTAACAGGGACAAAGAGGAGCATAGCAACAGTCATGTTTGTATCACTTTCTTGATACAAAAATGGCTACAAATATGTTACTGCTGTATATACATGTACTGTACATGCATCATGTATTCAGTACATCTTCTTACCTTTTAAATTTCCTCTAATAAAAAAAATTAAATATTGTGGTGATCATTCGGATCTACCATACCGATTTACATGTATAAGAAAACTGGTGTCAATTTTGTTATATAAATACTATTTTGGAAATACATATGAAGTAATCCAAATAGTGTTAAAACATTACCTGAGCTTGTTCGAAGAATTGGACAAACCAAGATTTTTCAGTATGCATACATGTGTTGATTTTAAGCCAGCAAGGCTGCTAACTGTATTATTACGTACCTGTATATGAGATTTCTCTTCCTGTTGCAGACGCTAATGGAAGCACAGGCTCCGGCAACCACCCTGACTGACTGACAGCCTGGCGAGTGCATTTGCGCAAGTACGTTTTTCACTGTTTTCCTACACAGAAAATGTGACTGCCTTAATTATTCATTCTTTTGAAAAGGGAAACGCGGTCGTTTTCTAACAGGTGAATCCCACAAGAAACCCGCACGGGTCAAACAAGATTTGGGGTAGGCCTGCCGATTCCGCTGACTCTAATCACACTAGATGATGTACTCTTACGGGAATGGCAGCGCTGCTTCTCCCCAATGCTTCAATGCTGGTAAGAATTCGCATCCACTTCACACTCGTGCATCAATGAATTATTATACTGTCCTTATCCTAGCTATTCCGCTGGGACAGCAGGCTCTTCCCGCCATGGCCTACCGAAAGATTGACATCAACCTACAATCTAACCACTAATGCTCATTAAACTTTTAGACGCAGAAAATGCTGCGCCATATGCATCCTTCCATAAAACTATTGACTTGGAGCGGAACAGAGAGCCTTGAACGTTTTGAAGAACAGTCCACAAATGATGCCGAAGAAAATAAGGTCCAAGAATCATACAGCTCCAAATGGCACGAGGTGTACAAAGGTTCACCGTTAAGTGATCGAATATAACAAATTGAACAAATTTAAAAGGGTGTGCCAGTGATCCCATTTTTATTGGAATATTTCAGAGAATTTTTGACAAAAAAAATTATTTATTCAATTTTTGGAATTGAATAAATAATGATAATCAGTTTTTGGAAAAAAATAAAAAAATGTTATCAATTTTTGTCACAAAATAAAAGTTTTTGAACAATTTTCGGCATAAAATATAATTTTGTTAAACAATTTTTGGCATACAAGAAAACATTTTAAACAATTTTTTGCCTAAAATGAAAATTTTTAAACAATTTTTAGCATAATATTACAAACAAATCTAAATAATTTTTGTCTGAAATGAACTAAAAACTATTTTTTGTACTGTTGCTTGTGTTGATCTCTACATGGCGCTTTTTTTAATTCATACAATGGTTTTAAATAATTTAAAATCAACGCGAGGGAAATTTAAAAAAAAATGTGAAGTATACAATAGTAGGCTAAATGAAGGTATAACTTCGCTATTCAGTGCATTTAGGCAAGACATTTTTTATAGGAAATATTTGAAATTATGACAAAGTATTTTTCTTGAAAGATTCCCATAGAAAATGGACCACTTGTTGACCCTGTCAACAGCAAGTGCATAGAAAAGATTGTTTTCATATTCTAATACAAAAAAATGCAATTTAAACATCAGGATTTCAAAAACTGTTTTCATTTCAAAAGCTTCAATTTCGTAGGTTTTCAAGATTTGTTGCGAGCACTTCCACTAAGTTCCACGTGACATAACAACACAGGCGTGGATTCAAGTACCAAAAATCAGTTTGATTTTAACTTCTGGTGTAGGTAATCATTTTTAGAGATATTTCGCAAAGTTGCATTGTAGCATCCGTTCCCTATGGATTTGAAATAGTGACATTTTTATTCATTTGACATCAAGGACATAAACAAAACGAGTCTTTCAACAGTGGATCAACATCAGACTAGCGATAAACACTAAAAACAGCATCAAACCTCTAGGAAAAAAACAATTTTGCATAGAAACAATCTAACATTAAAGGTCAGTAAAATGGATTTTCTAAATCCTAGTCTTCCTCCCAATAATCAATTCAAAAGCAAATACCATAGCAGAGCAAAGAATGTCGTTGTGAAAACTTTCTTAATTTCCTTTTGCTGGACTGATGGTAGGAAAAAAGGAGATATTAAAATATTTAGCATGTTTAGTTCTATATGGTATATTGCATAGAAATTGCATTTTCTCCCTGGTTTTTCCTTCCCTTTCGCCCCTTATCGCCCTTATTTCTACGACTCCCTTTCTCCACTTTCCATTCATTTTTCGTTTACATTTGCTACTCCTGCATGCATTACGCTCAACATGTTAAATTTTTCATTGCCTGTCTTCCTCTGTCCTCCCATGAAAGTGGAATCCGAAGTTATAACCTCTGATCGAGCTGACATCAAACCAAGACGGAAGAAGAAGCGTGCAGACACTCACTCAACTGACATTATTTGCAGAGGGGGATCCGATGGAATTCCAAAGTAAAAAAAACACACATGCATTAAAATGTCCCCATTTCGCAGCCCCTCTTCTTTTACTCATGCATGTATTTACGGAGGATGAGGCCAAACAGAAAAGTTGTTTCAAATGAAACAATGCGACAAATTATATTAGCTGACTATTTCAATCAAGACAACGAGGAAAATGAAGCGTTGACAGTGGGTTGGCAATCACATATTGCTTTAGAGCAGTGAGTGTTTGCCAGCTATCAGGGTAAGAGGAAGTGCAAACTGGTTGGCATGATGTTTATGAATGATCCCTGACTATTCAAACTTTCACATTATTTTTGTGAAATATTGAAATTGCAGTGGTGAATATGAAACAAAAGATCAAGGAAGGATCATTACTGATTGCTCGCAGTAATCGTCTTTCTGAGCAAACTGCACATTTTTCCGGGTGGTTTTGAGGATGGGCGATTAAATCAATTTTAAGTTATGTGAGAGAAATCTGTTGGCCATCGTGGTTACCCTTAGAATCAGCAATCTGATCCTTCGATGTGTTTTCTCTTTGAAATAGCGATTCTATTTGTCCTAATTAAGATTTTAGAATAATAAACTGCATTACAAATCAGAATAAAAACATAATAATACAAAAATCAAGGAAACATAAAGCAAAAATCAAGAAAACATAACACAAAAATAAAAAAATACTTAATAACAAAAATCAAGAAAAAACATAACAAAACAGGAATCAAGATCAACAAAGACAAAATTAAGAAAACAATAAAAAAAAATCAAGAAAAACAAAGCAAAATTAAAAAAACATAAAACAAAAATCAAGAAAATCCTAATAATAAAACTTAAATTAAGAAAAAATATAATAAAATAAAAATCAAGAAAACACAATAAAACAAAAAATCAAGAAAAACGTTCATATAATAATAAAACAAAATTTCAGAAGAACATAACAAAAAAAAACTCAACACAAAATCAGTTAAATTAGATCTAATAATAATCAAAATCAAAATGTTTATTTTTACCAAATCTCAGCATAAAGGGTCGCCTCTTGTTTACTTATTAAAATCAAATTCAAATCACAGTAGTTAATAATGGTGTACATTTTATAATTTTTATTTTTATTTTTCAGATCCTGCAACTATGCAAGAAGAATGAAAAACACCAATGAAATCGTAATCTGGTATCAGCAAAACTGAGCAAGAAATACTAACATTAAATAAATATCAAATCACTCAAATAAAATGTCACGTATAGTGAAATGTAGTAAGTAAAACATTGAGTAAATATTTTGGCCAGCTTAGCAGACTTAATTTAAATGTATATTGTTTGTCTAAGTATTTTGTTAAATTTTTCTTATATAAGACAATTTTGTTCTCAATCCAAATGCACTTCTTTTCTCAAACATGGCATCGCAAAGTGGATCCACTTTTAGAATGACCCTTTCGCATATTGGAAGTGTTTAAATTCCCCAATATGTTAAACACACACTGAATGTGATTTAAAAGCTAATAAAATAGCATCAATTGTCTGCTCCGCAACGAGTATGCAAAGGACCCTTGTACGCCTATCAAATAACAGTTAAAACAAATTGGTCGTATTGCATCGACTGAACCCAGATTTGTCGCACCCAGTGCGCGTGAATAACGTCGCTGAGTATCCTCTACGACTCTGTTGGCTCCTCAAATTCAACCAACTCAATAATAACGACGCTCGAAACGTAGTCTCGTCACAACCTGCACTAATTCAAAACTAATTATTCCTGTAATCCGCAAGAGGGTATAACTCCTGCATCAGGCAAACTGATTACCCTTTCTCAGTTTCACTGCTATTGATGCATCAATATGTTTAATAAATTACAGATCCAGATTTTTTATCAGTCATCAACATGCAGGCTGCAAACAACCCAAGAAGCGTGGCTGAAGATGGGAACGTGATTTACAAATATACAGTAAAACAAATTGATGTAAAACTGATGTACATGTACAAACAGATTCAGAAAATCACAATCGAAATTTCACAATTTCCTGCTCGATGAATGCAAACCCATTCAAACTGCGATCCGATTAACCACTTAATACCAACTAGCACGAATGTGCGCATAAAATGCCATGACATGTTCAGTTTTCTACTATGACATTTATTAAGTCCATTTTCATATTTCGTACATGTACATCATAACAGGATAAAGCTGGAAATGAAGTTGAATAAGTCTAACAGGCAACGTTTACCAACATCAGAAAGTGTAGTTTTGTTTTCCAAAGATGAAGAAAGGATGTTTCATGGACATACCGTAAGTCGTAGTAACAATAAGTCAACTGCAGATGAGGTCATAAGGTCTATATTTAATCAATTTACAGATAGGTTGGAACTTGAAAAATAAAATTGCCTGATAATCCCTAAAATATGGAATAACGTTTAACACAATTTATAAATACGTCAGTAGATGTACAGGTACAGTAGTAACAATACGTTTTTCTGTAAAAAAGGTCATGAGGTCTACATGTACTGTAGGTCTATATTTAATAAATTTACTTAAAGGTTGGAAATTGGAAAATAAAATTTCTTGATAATTCCGAATATATGGAGAAACTTAAATTTACAAATACGTCAGTACGAACAAATAAGGTCAGTTCTGTAAGTAAATTTGTTTCTATCTAAAAACAACAGGATGCTGTAAAATGACATTGATATTTAACTTTTAATATTGACCTAAAAATGAGGCCATAATATTGGTATTTAATCAATTTACAGATTAGTTCGGACTTGGAAAATGAAATTCCCTGATAAAACCGAATATATGTAGGAACTTAAAAATTTACAGATACGTCAGTAGGAACAAATATGGTCATTTCTGTAAGTTTACTTCTATCTAAAAACAATAGTTGCTATAAAGGAACATTAATATTTAACTTTTGATAATTAAATATGTAGATTTTAATTATACGTTTGATATTTAACACATGGCTGTGTGTACAGATAGGTTTGAACATGGAAAATGAAATTCCCTGATTATCCCGAATATATGGAGAAACTAAAAATTTACAATTATTTCTTCAGTACGAACAAATATGGTCATTTCTGCAAGTTTGTATCATTCTAAAAACAACTGCTGCTGTAAAGTGGCATTGATATTTAACTTTTTTATGCTTTGATTGTATTTAAAATACGACTTTTAGGTTACTACAACTGTGCGATTTGAATACTCAATTTTGTTTAGTTTAAATGAACTTGTCATTTTTGAGCGTAGGTTTTTTATCGACGAAATCGCTGACCATCATAGGATTTGAAGCTCCTACATGAATGATGTTAGTGCGTGCATGACAAGAACATCACAATACTATACGGTAACCATGTATTCAATTTCGCCATTTTTCTTCTAGTTTGGAAGATAACGAATCGTTTAGAGACTACTGACTATGTAGCATTGGACATTTCTTGAAACAGTATTTCTCTTCATTCATTTTTATTTCACGGAAGTAAAAAATGCAAAAATGTGAAAATCGGAAAACCATTATTATGACTGACGTAATCGATAAAGTCCCGACCAAAAGCTGTCTCTACGCCATATATCTCCCATTCGTTGCTTCGCTCTGGCCGGCCCAGTTGCGGTTTGTCATTCAGCTTCCAAATGAGTCTTCTTTCACAAATGACAAACATCATGACTTTGAGAAATGGCAGCGTTAAATTTTAAAATAAATTACACTTCATCGTAAATTAATGAGCACTCCACCGCCATCGCTTTTCATGTTGTTCATTGGAGCAGGAGGCGAGCCAGGCCGTATTTAGAACGAGGAAACGGGGCAGGATGTAGAGGGCGCTGCCAACTAAGCCGGTAATTGTGAAGGACACTTGACAGCTGGTGTCATCAAGAAACGCATCCATCAATAAAACTGCGCTTTTAGATTGGAGCCAACGTATTAAGTGAAGAAGGAAGCGATTTGTCAAGTGAGGAAGTGCAACATCATCATCGTCATGATCTTAAAAATGACCAAAAAGCCGACGCCAATGGTAAATGTGGTTTATGTCCAGGAAAGAAGAACCATTCTCGAACATATTTTAGATGGCTTGACCCTTAATTCTTCGCCCTCTTGTCTTTTTCAACAGCTGGGAACAGTCCTGCCAGGACCTGCAGAACAGGAAATGCCATCCTGCAAATAGTGGGCAGTTGTTTCCCTGGCCATCTCACACTTTTCATGGCAAACCCATTTAATTGGAGTAACTAAATTAGCTGTGGATAAGGAATCAATTATTGCAATACAAATATGCCCTGAAATATCATACATCAATGTTCGTTGTTCTAAAAACTAGTAAGTTAAATGATGATATTTGATAAATCCATAACAGTCGTTCTACAATAATAACTCTTTTAACAAATAAATGCATTTAAATATTTTTAAAGGCAAATTTTAAGTGTGAAATGCATTTCAAGATATATTTCAAATGCATTTTAAAATGTACTTAGCAATTCGAGTTTTTTTTGTGGATTGGTTTTCAAATGCATTTTGAAATGTATTTAGCAATTCAAAATGCTTTTCACCAAATCAATTCAATATGGGTAAACAGGTTTGCCCTGAGAAATTATGCAAATAATTTACAGGATATGTAAACGTGCGCATAGGCTGGTGCATACATTTACATTACATAAACAAATTCGCGAAAATGCCCTTTTTGAAAAAATTACTTTGAAATACAGTATATAGAAATTCGGTTTTATCTACAGTTTCATTTGCAATTACAAATTACAAACAAAACCTTTCATGTTATTGTATATCGACAATGCATCGACTATTAATGTTAAATACCAGGCTTGGAAGCAAATTCAAAAATTTCACTTTTACGTTTAAATAGTCGTTTGGCAGGGAAAAAGACAAAAGGGAGTTGAAAATAAGGTAAAATTTCAGTAGCAATTATTAATTCTGAAAAATACCTTCCATTTTTATGTAGCAAGGGCAGTTTAATAGAATTTTAAAGTCAAATATACAATTTAATTTAAAAAAATTCTACAATTGCATTGAAATAGTTGTTTTTTGTGAAGGATCGGAGGTGGAAATGGGAAAGAAAGATCTTTCTATCTGCATACATTATATTTTTAATAAAATAGCAGAAAAAAAATCACATATTTTAATGTGATTTTTTTCTCTCAAAAAGTTGCGAATTTTTTTTAAATTTGCGATTTTGAGTTATATTTCCAAATATATGAAAACATATGTGTACATGTACGTTTTTCAAAAATTCCCCTATATAACGAGTTTGTTTATATTTTAAATTTGCAGTTAATCTTCAAAATTTCGGTACAACTATTCGAGGGTTTTTTCCCTCAAAAAGTTGCGATTTTTATACTCTTAAATTTGTGATTTTTTTGTCTCAAAAAGTTGCGAATTTTTTTTTCAAATTTGCGATTTCGAATATTTTTTCAAACATACGAAATTATATTTGTACATAGATATTTTTCAATCGAAATTTTGAATCGCAAATTTTGGAAAATAAATTCTGAAATTTTGAAGACAAATTGTGAATTTTTTTTAAAAAAAACTCGTTATATAGGCGCCATTTTGAAAAATATATATTTACATGTACATTCATATTTTTGAAAATAAATTCGAAACCGCAAATTTGAAAAAAAGGCAACTTTTTAAGACAAAAAAATCCGAAGTTTTAGAATAAAAAAATCGCAAATTTTGGAAAAAAAATATTGAAATTTTAAAGACAAATTGCAAATTAAAAAAACTCGTTATATAGAGGCGCATTTTTGAAAAATATATATGTACACATATATATTATCATATGTTTGAAGATAAATTCGAAATCAAAAATTTAAAAAAAAATTCGCAACTTTTCAAAAAAAATCACAAATTTTGGAAAATAAATTCCAAAATTTTGAAGACTAACCGAAAATTTAAAAAAACAAACAAACTCGTTATATAGGCGCATTTTTGAAAAAATACATTTGTACACATATGTTTTCATATGTTTGGAAATAAACTCCAAATCGCAAATTTTTTTTAAAAAAACTCGTTATATAGCCGCATTTTTGAAAAATATGTATGTACACATATATTTGAAAATAAATTCGAAATCGCAAATTTGAAAAATAAAATTGCAACTTTTTAAGACAAAAAAATCACAAGTTTTAGAGCAAAAAATCACAAATTTTTAAGTAAAAAAATCGCAACTTTTCGAGGGAAAAAAATCGCAAATTTTGGAAAATAA
>JAQGAO010002046.1:0-21254 GCA_034697705.1 Ommatoiulus sabulosus | reverse complement strand
TAGTGCAATGTTTAACAAGCGCCGGACCTGCAATAGCCGCCTACCTCAATTAATCGCCGTGGGGGTTTCCCGAAATGTGCGAATAAGCGCCCCGGCGCTTAATTCCGTATTTACGGTAAATTTAAATGAACTTTTGTAAAGCAATCTGGCCAATTTTTCGTTATGATCTTGTAATGTTGGTCTGAAGTAATTTAGCGTCTGACCTATTTCACTTTTAATATACTGCGTTTTTCAATTAGCTGGAAGATCTGTAAATGATTTACATATGTACAATATGTCGCTTTTGAATTAATGATTTCCGATGAAAATTTGAACTGTCACTTTCGAGTTATGCCTTGCTGGGAGCTGGACCTTCCCCAATTTTTTAAATTAAAATTAAAAGTTATTTAATAATATACAAGAGCAATTTATGAAGAAAAAACAGATGTCAAGTCCTCCAAAACTAAAGTACCTAAAAGTTAACCAAAATTTTAAATTGGCAGAGAAACAGCCAAGATTATTAAACAAAAAATAACAATTGTTATTATAAATGTATATTTAAAAAAAAATCACATGATTAAATTATAAATAAAAAAGCAGTAGTTATATATTCATGGGCGTATAGGCAAAGGGGAAGAGCGGAGAGGTTGGGGTCGAAGCCTCCATTGTGAAAAAAAATTATACTAAGGTATAAGAGCATTTTATTTTTCAAATACTGTAGATAGGTTGTACCCAAAGTAAAAAATCAAAACAGGGTTTTTATTATAAAATTTTGAATTCTCCAAATCATGCTTGGATGCAGGTCAAAGGTGATACTTCTTGCAATTAAATTAGCGGAAACTATATGGTTTATAACGATAGAGATTATTTAGACACCGGAAACTGACATTTGTTAGTAATGTGTCACTTCTGGAGCAGAGGTGAAAATCCTGAAAGCCTCATGGATGAACTTTCGATTCACCCTGTATGTATGTAATTTTTCCTGTTCGTGTGGGGGCGCAGCAGTCGGAGTCTCGATGATTTGATATAAAAATGGCGGCGACGTGGTAACTTGTAGTGAAATACCACTAGTCTACTTTTGTTTGAAGTAGTACCTTAATTAGAGATTTTATCTGATTAAATTAAACTTAACTCATGGCACCAATGCCGATAGACGGACACCAGACTCCACTACCACCAGGAATGCAGCCGTCTGGTTCCCCTTCTGGAGGATCGATATCCCTTTCGGTTCTTCTGGATTTCATACTTCAAAGAACCTACCATGAACTTACAGTGCTTGCTGAATTGTAAGAACTTTTATTTTGCATGTTTAAATATACAACATCAACATTATTCGATTCGATCACCAACACGTGAATTCACAGTTTCATACATGCCCGTCAACATGCTCATGGGGGACAACACTAGTCTTGAATTTGGGTAGACATGTGTTTTAAATCCTGGGTCAGCTTTTTATCTTCATCGTTCGTGGTTTTCGCCTGCGTGTACTTTCGTATGTGTGTTTATCAGCTGCATATATGTCAGTCCAAGCTTGCACTGGGCTTGCAACCCGGGTCGTAGCTGACCTAATTTGTCATGTTCAAAATAAATAAAGGTAGCTAGCTATAGAACTTAAATTTCTGAAATGAACATAGGCCTACTGTCTTGTAATTTAGTAGGCCATTGGATAAGAAATAAGTCTAATTGCTCGAACATTGTTGAAGGTGTTGAGAATGCCTATAAGGGACCCTTCTTCCCAGGGTGCACGGGCAACATAAAATCTCTTGGAGTTCTGATAGACAACCGTTGGTCTTGGCAACCCCATATCAGCCAGAAGACTGCCTGTGCCTCTCGACTTCTGGGTTACACACAGCTCATGCTTAAAAAAAGGCCAGTCCCTACTGCCGCCTGATGGCCTATAAAGTGCTGGTGCGCCCTGTACTTTAATACGCCTGTGCAGTATGGGACCCCTATACCAAATCCCTCCAGGACTTAGTTGAACGACCACAGTGCCAAGCTGCCCAGCACATTACAGGAAATTATTCTTGGGACACCTGTATCCCTCCTCCCCCCCCCCTCTGTTTGAAGAAAAAAAACACAGGCTCCACCATCTTTACAGCATTTATCATTCAATTCAATTCAACTCAGTACCCTACAGTCAGCAACTAAATGCCATATGTTTATTACTCACTATCCTGGCATTCTCACTATCCTGGACCAAAGCCACTTCCTTCTAAACCCTCACTTTTCTGGCTGACGCGATCATCCTTTTAAAGAGCGACTATACTCTCCCAATCATGATTTCTACAAATTCTCCTTCTTCCCTCGCACGATCCAACTTTGGAACAACCTCCCCTGCGCAGTTGCCCAGGTTCCATCACTTGCATTTTTCAAGTCTCGCCTTACCGCCATGCTTCCCCCCCCCCCTTCCTCGCTAATATGCGATAACAAAAATTCCGTATCTCTCTGAGACAACCCACTAAATCATCACAAGGCCTTGCGCGATGATTACTTACTAAACTAAACTAATTGCTCTTCATTTTTGGTTGCATTTAATATTTTGATTTTTGTTAAAACAAAATCTTTTATTGGTGCACAATGCAGGTTACCACGAAAAACAGACATGGAGCGAAAAATAGAAATAGTGCAATTTGCTAATCGGACACGACAGCTGTTTGTTCGCCTCCTTGCATTAGTTAAATGGGCCAATAGTGCATCTAAAGTGGATAAATGTGCTGTAAGTAACTTTTTAAATTAGAGAGAAAATGGGAGCATGGTTCAAAACATTTAAAATATTGTACTTATTTTTCTATTCAAGTCCATTATGGGATTCCTGGACAAGCAATCCATGTTATTTGTGGAAACTGCAGATCTGATGTCTCGAATGGCTCGGGAAACTTTGGTTCATGCCAGGTTGCCAAATTTTCAGCTTCCTTGTGCTGTGGAAGTCTTAACTACAGGAAGCTATGTGCGGTTACCCACATGTATCCGTGTTAGTATTTAATAGCTATTTTGTCCGTCATTAATTCCTGGTATGGTTTGATAAAAAGCAGATACGTTAGTGTTATATAATTTGCTTGTCAGGATCGCATATTGTTTCATGATCCCATTACACCTCAAGAAAGGAACTCAACATTGCATAGACTGGAGCAAATCATTCAACACCGACTTGTCACGAGTGCTGACCTCCCTTCACAAATGCGGAATCTGCGAATAGGTAATCACTTTTATTAAGGAAACCTGATTAAAATCAGTGAGGAGTATTTAGTCTCAAGGCATCGGTTACAAATATTATTTATACATAAAAATGTGCATGAAATGCGCATTTTGAATTATATGACTTGTAATGCAAGCGTTCTTTGGGAGAAAACTCAATAATTTTCAGCACTTTTGTATTACATGTATATGAAAACACATAATGCAGGTAATATTAAAAAAATTGACAAAGATCTAAATACTAGATACTAAATGCATCATTTGGTTTGAAGTATTTTGTAGTTGTGAAAATCATGTAAATAAGTTAATGTGTCAAAATTGCAAACTTTAAACATATTAACTACAGTCAGTTTTTTATTTATTTTGGTGTAAATAGAAAATGGCCGGGTGACTTTTCATGTGGAGCAAGAATTTGAAGTGTCACTTACTTTGATGGGAGACACTCCAAATATTCCATGGCGCCTTTTGGATATTGTTTTCTTAGTTGAAGATAAAGAGACTGGAGGTTTGTACAGCATTTAATTATAACAACTGTTGCTTTAAAATAAATGTATTGAAAGCTAATTAATTGCTAAAGCTTTCAGTAAATAACTCCATATCGAAGAACTATTACTTTTTTGCTTATGAGCTTAATTTATGTTTAGATGGCCGTTCGCTTGTACACTCATTGCAAATTCGATACATCATTGAATTAGCGCAGTCTCGACTTCTCGATAACCCAACTCCTTTGTTGGATCTTTACAACTGTTTACGTATCCTTTCCTGGGATTATACATTGATGTGAATGTGATGTGTCATGTTTCCTTAATGTAAATTTCTGTTCAGATAGCTTTAGTCAAAGTCTTCAACTAGAAGTGTTGTACTCTCAAGTTTATCGACTTTGTAGAGAGCGACTGGGGGAATTTATTCGTGTGGATGAATACATACCTGGAAAATGCCTGTCTGTAGGCTTCTGGAGGTTTGTTAATGACAGGGTTTCAGGTTTAACATTTGAGGCATCAAAGTCAGGTGAATTGGAAGGAGGAGCCAGAATGCCATGCTAATAATTGAATGTGTTTTTTCCAGAGAATTAACGGAAAAATCTGGGCTCGATTACAAGTTGTGTGTGCAGATTGACCCTCAAGATCATGGCAGACCTTTGCAGCTGATTCATACCCCACTTTTAACTCCACAGGGCTCACAGAATGCTGACCAAGCCATTAAAGTAATGGAAGTTGCATTTTGTCTTGACTTTAAGCAGTTGATATTTTAAATGGTGCCAGAATTGTGATGCTTTTTGTTTTGGACAGTCTGACTTATTATCGTTTGAGAGGCTTTTGGTTCAAACCATTTACATCAGGACAAAGCATCGTCTTAATGAGCTGAAAGAAGAAATTAAGGCATTGCTGAAATGGGAGATTGACAGTATGTGTTTTGCATAGTTTATTTTGTTTAGTTAAGTAAATTTTGGATGATGATGGCATTTTTTTTTTCCTTCAGGTACCGTTAGTGGGTCTCCTGCTGTGCTAAACATTCCGATTCTACAACCTTGCCTACGCTCCGAGCAGCTGTTGATAACAGTAGATACCCACTTGGGAACATTTCTGGCACATGTTCCTCAATATGGTAATTTTTTAGACAAGGCTTGAGCAACATGCATTTTTTTGTGCTTGAAATGCAATGATTACGATCTTATTTTGTTGTTTAGCTCATGCACCTTATGTTGAAGAAATTAGGCAGACACTGAATTCTGATCGAAGCCGTTTTTGCAAGCTCGTTTCGGAACTGAAATTTTGGATAGTTTTGCAGCGGTGTCGAAAATCTGTGCAACACCTGCCAGTGATTTCAATTGATAAGCTGCCAATCCTTCACCCTCCTGATCATCCTATTGCCCTCCTCTCACCTCATAAGCTCTTTTTAAAGCTGTGCAAGCATTCCGGGTCATTTCTGGTGTGTGTATTGAAGTTTTTGTTGTTTTCAATTGCCAACTTTTTTGTCTTAACTCATAATTTTTATGCATAATTCTTTTAGGTGGTTGAGCTTAAAGAAAAAGTTGGGAACCCGTTTGAAGTGGAAGAAAACTTTTATCTTCTTGTCCTTAACCCAGCTACATATGAGGATGTTGGTGAATCGCTGTCAACAGGCATCTCGATAAATTCTTCGGGAATGGCTGCTGCGAGTCCTGCTGGGGGAGCTGCCATGGCTATGAATGGGCTCGGTTTAGTTGGGCCTGCATCTGGTTCTGGATCAGATGTTCCTGTGACTGCCCATGCAAGCAGTGATACTAGTGTCAGGATCAAATCTGAACCTGATCAAACGGATATATCAATGCCAAAACTTTTCTACACAGTGAAATCTCTGGTGCAGTTTGACACTTTTGCGGTCACCCATGGACCTTTCACCAGAGTGGACCGTACGTCGTATTCTTTAATGTTAATTTCTCTTTAATTTTAAACCTGTGCTAGTAAACAATTTTAATTAATCAAAATAATCGTTTTGTCTGCAAAAAAAATTAATATTGATTATAGGCCTACTTGTTGATCAAATATGCAAATTACACGTGGAAATAACATGCATTTAATTCCTTTGCATTAACGCATATTTGATTTTGAATTATTATCATAATTATACATTTTTCAAAAGTAAACGTATTTTTTTTTCCTTGAACTTGGATTTTGTTTACACATAAATTAGAAGTTAGTTTTGTAATTTTAAACAATGAGTGTGCATCCTCGTTTTTGAAACATGTAAATTTTTTCCCAATATATTCACAACTTTGTGAATTTATGCCGTTACAAAAAGTCGTTTTTTTTTAAATTGGAATTATATTATCATTGCAGCTGGAGATACATCATCAGAGTTGTGTCGAACATTGACTCTAGGCAAACGAAAGTTTGGGGCTTTGGGAACATCAGGGCGAACTGGGTCAGACATACAGCATTCAGGCCACATGGGTGGAGGTGGAATTTCCACAGCTAGCAAGCGTCCTAAACATCCCGCTTATTTTTTGCCCAACCTGGCACATGTTGTGGCAATGGCTGATGAACGAATCCCATTTGCTGCTTTGGCCGAAGAGTTAACATCCCGAGGCCTCTGTCACCAAGGTCTTCAGGTAGAAGCTGGTGGAGCAGGACTTGCTTTGCGTTTAGTGCAAATGCCTCCATGCAAAGGGTTAGACGTCGAGGTAACCCAAGCTCTCCAGATGGCCCTTCTGGGTTGTACAATTCGAATGCAGGGTCGAGTAAGCCGAACTTGGCTTGTTGAGGTAGGGACATTTAGTTTTACTTTCTTGAAGGTTATGAATTGGAACCAAATATTTGTATTACTTTGCTTTCAGTATGCTTTCTGTAAGTGCCCTCTTATCAGTGCTGCAGCCAAAGAGCAAGGACCTAGGCGTCAGGTTTTTTTTATGTATGATGTGGCAGCAGCAACTGCTTCTGCGAAGACTGTTGATGACTTAATTGATGATTGGAACGCGATTGCTTACCTTTATGGCGCAGTACTTGGTTATGTACAGGCATTGAAGAAAGGTTTGTTGAACTTCATCTATTGCCTCAGATTTTCTTTTTTTTTTCCAAGTCCCTGTATTTTTTTTAAATATGAGGGCGAATCTGAAAATCATGTAAAATATATTCAGGTAAGGGTATATTGAAAATAACTTCACCCGTTGAATATTAACGTTGATAAATTGTTTGACTTAAATCACTGCAGCAAGAATGTTTTTTTTTTAAAAAAGTTTGTATAATTTATCAAATATCAAATTTTCGAAATTTTAGATTCCCATGGAAGCCTAGCAACTATAGCAGATGTAAAGTCATATTCTTATAGGCGTCTTGTTCTGGGTTATGGCCCAAATCGATGTAATACAGTGAGTGGTTCTTCTTCTTAATTCTTGGTATCAAAATGGAAAAAAAACATTAATGATAACTGCATTTGCTTTTGGCATATCTCATAGGTTTGCATTTCTTGGAGGTCTCCTGATAACCGTTTTAGCCTCACATTTGGGGTGATTGGTCCTACGGCCTCGGCAGTGAATCCCCACACCTTAACTGCAGCCCAATTACAACATCAGTTCAACCGCAAATGGTCTGTGCCCTCATTGCTACATTTGTTAAGGGACACCTATTTGCCATTGATTTCAGTTGCTAAACTGACTACATCTCCAATGCTTGCAGTGTTACATAGTGTAAGTAAGAGCAACAAGTTAAGATCTCATAACATGAAAGTACCGACTTTCTCCTTAACATTCTGTTTAATTGAAATGCAGAGGCCGCAAGTTCCTGTGCAGACGTTTACTGTTATTCCGAGGTCACCAACACACTTCCGTGTTTCATTCCGCAATGTGTATCCTTTTGCTTGCACTGGTCAATTTTCCATTTCTGCACAAATTTCTATCAAAAATTCTTGAACCGTTATCTAGATATTGTTTGGACATTCATTGTCGCGGTGATGGAATAGTTGCTGTGAGGGATGGTGCTTACAGCTTGTTTGATAAAAGCAAGGCGATTGAGGAGTTTACTCCCACTCAAGGTCTCAAGGTAAATCGTTGAAGAATTGATTTTTAACTCAGTTTAACAAGGCTCTGAAAAGATGCATGCACACAAATCTTCTGAGAAATTGACCAACACCAGAACTGAACGTTAGAGATATTTTCCAAATATTAACTATTTCTGGGATAGTTTTCTTAAAACTCTTTAAAAACTTAAATATGGTAAATGGTAAATATTAATTAATTGATAATGTTTGTGAGTACTTTTACACAGGCCTTCATACACTTCTTCCACAAACATTTGTATTTTGTAGGCTTTTCTCAACAAATTTGTGGATGATTCAGTCAGCCTTTTGCGGAGACGTTCCCAGTCAGAGGACGACAATCCTCCATCACCAGTGTCAGCTGTAGATCCATTGGACAACTTCATGAGTGGCCATCCCAAACCCGGTTCCCCTGCCCAGCGCTCCCAGGATGTGTCAGGCCTCCGCTTTCATCACCCAACTACTCCATCTTCGGGCTCCAATCCCCATACCCCTGCCTCGCCTCACGCATCTGTAGTGCTACCATTTGGCTCCTCTCCTGCTGCTGCATCATCATTTTCATTGGCCTCGCCTCCTTCACTGCCACATAATATCAACCCATCTCCGTCCTTGCACATGGGTACTCCTTCCCCTGGTGGACTGTTGTCTAGTAATTCCCCTGGGAATCCTTTGCACGTTCCATCACCGAGCTCCTTCATGCCACAGCCATCCCCCTCCGGACCCCCTGTCCATCTGCAATCTCCAGCTCCTTACGTCGGAGGATCATCACATTCACATGATGCTGGCTCACCTTACCCGAGTGGTTCCAGTTCTGTACCGGGTAACACTCAAGTAGGCACCCCTGGGAGTGGTGGGCTGTCCATAGCATCGCCAGCCACACAGTGGCCTGGATCACCATCTATTCCCAGACCATCTCCTGTAGGCAGAGGTTTTGGGAGTGCACAGTCGCCAGGTGGGCATCCAGCTCTTCATAGTCCACAGAATGTTGGTGGTGAACATGGCAAGTCAGGTACCAAGTAATTTTCATTGTTTATTTATAATACTTGGCAAAAAATTGTGGAAATTAAATTCTAGCATGTTTATGTTACATTAAAAATAATCAAATTAAAATAAGACACAAAAATAGAGTGAGTAGCAAACTCACTATTTGCTGCAAGATGTTTCATTTTTTTCCTGGACAATTACAGCATCTTTTTTGTAGGCTTGATGAAAATTAACATTTTCATGAAAATTTCATTTTAACATTTCGTATTTTTAACTTATTGCAGGAGGTAATAGCAGTGCCTCGTACTATTTACGAGTTTTGCCTCAGCGCTCTTGGGCAGCTGCTGTTCCGACATTGCTATCAGAAGTAGCTTTTGATGCGCTTTGCACACCCGTTACGCCACCGGGTGCACCAACCATGCAAGGGACATCCATTGTACATTGTTCACCTTTGGAAAGATTTCTGGGTTGTGTATATATTCGACGAAATCTTCAGAGGTTTATTCAGTCAGAAGATTGTGTAAGTGCAGCGTAAAGTACAGTATTATTCTCAAGGATTAGGTTATACGCCCCATTAGCTAAATAGGATCCAGTGAGGATCTGATCGGAACTGGTCTCTTTTTCCATGCAATTTTAAAAGATAACTTGAAGTTCTTTCAAATTTAATTTACCATATATGTTGCTTTCTAATTATCTTGGAATGAATTGAATTGGAATGAATATGAACTTCTATACTACCCCACCACCACCACATGACATTTAAATTAAACGTTAGTTTTTAGAAATTATAAAGCTTGCCATTAATTTTCAGCTTGCAATGGTTCCCTGCAACGAAGTTGGGGTTATTGCATTCAAAGTGGAAACTCTTCAATGTCGGGTCATGCTAAATTCTGTGAATTTTCACACCATGCTGCATATTAAGTTGACTCCTACAAATGGTAAGCATTAAAACATGTTACTTATTAATGGAATATTTTTTTTTACATTGAATTTAATTTTTTTATTTTCCATACACATAGAATACATGGATAAGTGGAACCCAGAGGAGATTCAAGTTCTGGAACGTTTCTTTGAAACAAAGGTGTGACTTTCACAAAAAAAAATTACTTTAGTGATGATTTGTTTAATTATCAAAATAACCAAGGGTTTTTATTCTAGGTCGTATGTAGTCCATACAAACCTAATGCTCTGTTGGCTTTTGCACGAATTTTAAATGCCCCTTCTCGGATTTTAAAGGACTGCGTTCAGATAATGCGTTTAGAAATGGTTCGTTTCTTTCCTTCATTGTTGTTTTTTAAAGCATACCCCTTTGTAAGTACTTCTTCTTTGTCGTTCTTAGATAAGCGATCGGAATACAGGTATGAAATGGGCAGTACAATGGTGCTTGACAATTCCACCCGCTGCTCCCCCAATTGCACCAGCTGGAATGGCTGCTGTTGTTATAACCAAAAACAAGCTTTTATTTTTTGTGAGTGGACATGATGAAATACCGTCAGAGAAGTTGTCTTCTGTTGCTCTTATCTGTTATTTATCTTTCTCAAAAACAGATACAGTTGACACGGATTGGCCTCAATTTTGCTCCGGGGACTGAACCTCAGACTTATGTGTTACCTATTGTTTATGACATGAACAATAACTCCACCCATTTGGCTGATCGCCAGCAAGGAACAGTACTTCCCAACTCTGCAACTACCATCATTAGTAACATTCTGAAACGTTTTGCGGATTTCAATCAAAAACCAGGTAATTTACATTTGTCATTTGACCTTCAGGATATAAACCTCGTATAGCCTTTTTTCCTGGCTCTTAAAGTTGGTTCTAGTTAGCATTGTGTGTGGCTAGTAATCAAAACATTTGTAACTTTGTTTTTTATATCACTTCTACTTCATTATAATTATATACATTTAGATTTTTGGGCTGGTTATCAATTATGCATCCCAATGTTATCATTTTTTTTTTCTTTGTAGGTGAATGCAGTATTTTTCCAGCAGTTCGTGAGGTCATGACAAATCTAGTCGTACCTCAATAATCTTAGCAACTACATTGCTGTTATTAGGAGGCGAGCTATTGACTTGCATCTAGATTTTATTGTGACAGCTGTATCTTTTTTATTTATTTACAATAATGGTGTATATACAAGGCACTAAAATTTCTCGAATGTGTAATTTTCCATTTCATTTGTTTCCATCCATTCTAAAATATCATTAATGCTATTCATCAACTCTTTGGCCACTTTTATGCGATCTTGGGATCCTGTCTGGCATGTCCTTATAATCATTCTTAAATGCCAGTGGTCTTCAATTAGGCTGGGTATTCCCCACAAAATACCACCTGGAATTTCAGGTGTACAAGGCTCTTCTGATAAAAGACACTGAAAAATTGTAGTGATTAGCAGTGGTTTAGAAATCAATCATTTGAGCCATTTGAATAAATTTGCTAGTCAACGATTGAAACATAAATGTAAGGCAATTTTACATGCCTGGAATAGCCACATTCATAGTACTAGTTAATTTTTATTCCAAAATTTTGGTGATTTAGCCAATAAATGTGGGTTAATGTGATCAGTTTTATTCACATGGCTACTGCATGATGTCAATTAATTAACAAATACACGTGTTTACCTCGCAAACTGCATAGAAATTATGATCGGCTAATGAGTGATGGCACAGATCGATAGAAGAAAATTGCAGGCATGCGTTCTGACCCCCAAATGGGTTTATATATACAGTCGACTGTGAACTTCTTGCAGTTGCTTCAAGGCTTTGAGGATCAGTCACCAGGATTCCTTCTGCATCAATCAAAACAACACGTAAGTCTTTGCCGTTTTGGGCAACAGCAAAATTGTCGTACGTCACGTCTGTCATGTAAAAATTGTATCCCATTGGTCTTCTAAATGTTAGTTCATCGGCTAAATGCAGTAATTGTTTGGCGATTTTCAGGCGAATGTAAAGAGGGGATGATTTGAAGTGACCTATTGTTGGTCCGACATACTCTTCAACAATTACTCTGCCACAGGTTCCCAACAGACGAGGAAAAATGGATGAAATTGGATTAAAAATCTAAATGGGAAAATGGTGAGTATTTAATATAAGCATAATCGAATATTGAAAATGTTTTAATTTTGCATAAATTTCGGCATTGAAAATTTTATTACTTAGCTGTGTTATTCCAGTCCCATGCATCATTACATTTACTTAACTAAATGTAATGATGCCTGGAACTGGAATAACAAAGCTAAGTAATAAAATTGAAAAATGAGAAAGATATTCATTCCTAGACTTTATTGGCATTAGAAACCCATTTTTTAAAAATGTTTAAGAGACCACAGGCTAAATAACTCTTGACTCCCCCTATGTTGGAATACTTTGCACCTGTATTTGGAAACCTCACATGATGAATCAAATTCAGGAGCTTGAAATGGTCCAGCAGAGGCAGCCAGAATTTATTTTTCTCGTCAATTACAAAATTTGAGTTTCTAACATTGGTGTTAAGTCCAGGAGTAACGTTTTTGGTTTTTCGACAAAATTCAAGAGAGAAACTCATACTTGTAGAAAAATTGGCTCCGGATTTATGAGCAAGAATATCAACTTTGTCACAAAGCTAGTGTTAGTATGTGACCCATTGTATGAGGAATTGTTCAAAACGCTGGCAAAGAACCGTTTTGACTTGCATTGTATGGCATCACTGATAATGTCATGTTTGGCTAAAAATGCTTTTCCATATTGCACAGCAAGTTCAAAAACCGCAGCATGATGTTGATGTGAAATGATTTCCCTCATATTTTCGGCCGTGCCCGATCTGCACTCGACGTTCGGTATCAAATTGACATGATCATAAGCAGAAATTTTCAAGCCAGCCAACCACTGGTACAAGTTGCAAACAAATTCATCCAGTTTATCCAATTCCCAATCGGAAGCCAATTTCTTTAGCACAACTCTTTTATCACCCAACTTTCCGAAATACACATTTTTAGCATTCCTGAACGTGTAGCCGTCTATGCTTATATTTTTCACCGGTCCTTCAAACTCTGGACACAGATCATGACCGTAGCATACTGGGCACTTTGAGAGCTCTAAAAAGGCATCATCCGCGATGTCCAGCTTGAAAGTTGTAAGAACAGAGTATATTATTATAAAAGCAACGCAAAGAAATAGTGCTAAAAATAGTGGTACTGGCCGAATCTTGCGTCTACATGTACATCGCCAACAGGTGGTCATAAATGCCATCGTAAAATTATGTTTAGATACATAATAAAAACGCGTAAACAACAAATAGGCGCTCTAGCACTGTTTTCGCAGTATGTCTACTGTGTCCACTGCTTGGTTAGGATTAACAGATGATTACAGGGTGTCTCGCGGCTTCGATTATAATTAGCGAGGTATACTGTGCTGTGACTGTACTGCAGATAAACCATAACATATTTTTTGTGACACCCACGAAAATTGTAATCCAATGAAACTATTAGACCAATATACTGACTACATTCATGACCATTAAGTTTTGTATAAATGAGGTAGTTGTGCATATATACCACAGTATACTGTGTATATACAGTAGATCATAATCAGCTGTTGCAATTATTTACAGTAGTATGCATCATATCTTCATTTGAAAAAATATTGAATAAATATGAAATAAATAATCATAGATTTGACTCATTACGCATAAAATTAAACATTTTCAATACAGTTTTTGCCATTAGGTAACAAAGTTACATTACAAAATGTAAATAAAAACTCCAAAGTTCCTTACCTAAGATAACTATCAAAAACATTATTATTGAAAATACTTCATGCTTTAAACTTCTATAATTCATAATGAGAATGATCAGCATTTTTACAATGTCATACTTTTAATTTTCATAGACATTTATAAAAGAAAAATTGTCCTATGATCACTAATTTGTCCTCGAGGGAAGACATCTTTTCTTATTTTCATAACATTTCCAGTTTTTTTTTTAAATAGCTTTGAAAAGACTCCATTCAAAAAAGGCACCTCACAACTAAGTTTTTTATTTTTTTTTTACAAAAAAAAAGCGAAATTCCACGAAAATAAACTAAGAAGTATTTCCTGGATAATACATTTGGGATAGTGGGACAATTTATCGCTTTTAGAAGTTATGAATATTATAAGTGTAGATGACTGGGAAGACTTGGGGCAAATCAGTCAATTTTTATACCATAAAATACACCTCAATCCTTATTGCCTTAAGTTCCAATGACGTTTAACGCATTTATACCATACCTTTATTTTTTTTTTAAAAAAAAAGCTTTATTGACATTGATACAGTTCATTTGCACATCTTTATAAATATATTTAAAGGCATCATGTTAAAATTTTAATTAATCAATTTAAAAAATGCAAAAAAGTGAGAAATTTAAAATATAATTTGATAACTGGCAAGGCAAAATATTAGCTTATAATTTAATGTACAATGTAGTATCAATTTCGACATGAACAGAAAATAGCTACAAAAGTTCATATTCCTCATCTGACGTGTCATATGTCCTCTCAGTATCAATGACCTGAAAATCTGCAATAATAAAGAAAGGCAACATCAGCATTTGTAACTGATAATAACCAACAAAATTAGGAACAAGTATTTACCTGAGCTATTTAACTCTTTAAGGGAATAACTAGCACCTTCTGTTCCTAACCACTGCCTTTCTTGACATATTTCAAATAAAGGTGTGCTTTCCTGTTCAACGATAGTCTAAAAATGATAGAAAAGTGCAACTTAGTAATTTGAGGTTTTGTTTAAATAACTATCCACCAGGTTGCCCCAAACTTATTATATCATTCTGCAATGAAAACCTATTTTAACACAGAAGCCCTATAATCGAGTTTGAGGCATCCTAACAACACAAAAAAATCATATTCTATACCCTTTGTACTTGATCGCATAAACTGTCAAATTCTTCTTCAGTTTCACAGTAAAAGCACTAAGTCACAAAAAAGAAAAAAAAAACCTGCTGAACAATTGTACCAAAATGATAATATTAGATTTAATAGTGAAATTAATTTGAAAATAATGCTGTACCAAAGCCACAGATGGGTCAAGCATCAGGAAATCCATTCGATTAGCCATAGGGCAATGATAACTTTCATCAGTTGTTTTACTACACATTGGATCAGCGCAACCCAAACAAACTGCATTTTGGACAGTGTGAGGATCCAAGTATACCAAATCATTGCCTGCATTAAGTAAAAGAACAATTTTCAAAATGATCATAATATGAACTTCATGGTGAATGATTTTAATTACTAACCCACAAATCCAATAAAATAGCAAGCATGATTTGGGCGGCCACCAATTAGACCCAGAGATTGTTTCAACATGAAACACTTCTGTAATTAGTAGATGTTTTATTATAATGAGCAAGATGTTTGCGATCATTTCCATTAGCCATACATACTTTCAATCCTTGGATGTACACTGGGTTAATATCACTGAGGCCCATGCGCAATGGTATGAAGAGAAGTAATGGCTTCCAATTTAAAGCATTTGGATTTGCACTGTTGAGTTCTTGTTTCATGTGACCGTTTATTTTTAATGGTGAAGAGTTGGCAGAAACGTGTTGGGATCTGTGCAGGATGTCAGGAGTATCACTTTTGGTTTGGACCATTTTAAGTGAATCACTTTCGCTTAGTCTAGGGTGTACCGCATAAGATTTACATTCACTTTCTATAAAAAAAAAATTAAGACAAATTTAGAAACGTTTATAAAAAACGAAGTTGCCCGACAGCCATGTCATAATATAGCTTAATATTTGATTAATCAACAGTGACTATGAGACCTTCCATAAAAGCTATATGCTTCATCAGATCCCAGCAATTTTTGTATTTTTTAGACTACCTCGAAATGGGCTACTTGATAACAATAGATTTCTTCGGTTGTTTCCATCTTAAGACATTCACATAAAGGTCTCTGCTAAATTTTCAGTCCTTTATAAGCTTTTCTGGTTGCCAAAATCTTACTAATTTCAGTATATTGTTCAGTAGTTTATTTTGATATACGAGTGTGCAAGGCACTCAAAGTAGTTGTGCACAGGCAGAAGGCATGCTGGCTATTGATTTTTTATGGAATGTCAACAGCGAAACAAACTACATACTTATTTCATTTATGATGACAGTATTATCCATTGCCACATGTATAACTAATGAACTCCAATCATCATACACCGAAAGTTTCCTGGAAAGATTTCAATGGCATTAATTTGAGCAATTTTAATAATCTTATAACTATTTTTGTGGTTAATAATAACAACATACTTTAGTACTTGGGCTACAGTATTTGGTCCAAACCATTGCCCAACTGCCTTGCCTTCAGATTCCCCCATTTGTGCTAAATTAAAAGAGCACCTTTACTGATTTGCATAGCTGCCTTGATATTTTTAGTAACTTGCACCAATTAAACGATCTGATGTACTGTATCTGTACATACCAATTTGATGAATTGAATATATGGCATGCTTCTTATCTTGAAATAACTTCAAAATGTTAGCATATTTGGAATCTTTACAATGAGGATGCCACAGCCAATCTAAATGCAAATTTGTATTCACTACAGTTACTATATGCTAGCAAATAAGTATATAAGCATGCACTTTGTGCAGATACGCAAATTACAATGTGATGATTGCGCAGGCAAGTCGAAATTTTACCTCTGCCTAAATGTCTGCAAACTAAAGCTTGTGCGAGTGCCATTTGACCACATCGTAGCATACAGCCCCAACCACTGTCTGAAGTAGGGCCATTTCCACCTTGTGAAAATAAAAGACGAGACCTCGTATGTTCGTATACTTATTATTTCAACATTAATGCATAGAAGAAAAATACAAGTAGCTAGACTAGGGTAAACTTTACCTATCGAGGAGAAATTTTTCCTATATGTTAACCAAATTTTTGACTTAACTTCAGCTCGTAAGTCTTCCAGATCTAAACATTTAAAGAAAAATTTAGCTGCTAACCCCACGTTCTATTCAAATAAAAAACAAGATAATATTTACCATATTTCGCGCTGTATTGTTTGCCTAATATCCAAACAGGTTTATCTGTGTTAGGAAAATCGACAGGTTCTGATAAGCCAGCTTCGTATGTAGCACAAGCCTCAAACATTGTAAGTGATTCCTTGTACTTGGTAGGTTAATTTTGCACTCGTATTTCTTGAATACCGCTTTGTTGGACATTTAAAAAGAGGTTCCCTGAAATCTAAATGACATTTCTTAGCTGATTAAAACCTTTCAATCTTGGTACAGTACGTGACAGGTATCATGTGATTTTCTTTGGAGATACTTATAAACAATGGCAATAGTTTGTTTGCAAACATAAATTATATGTATAAAGTTTCAACTCTCCCCTATTCAAATAAAAGTTTTAAAACTAGGGAATTCTATCTTGCTCTAGAAATAGAGCAGTTGCTTAAATAAAGTTAATTGCATAAATTTATTTGCTCGCATTAAACTACATCTATGAAAGTTGAGAAAAGTCAAGTGGTTTTACTAGAGCGCAGCAGCTTCTACTCCCAACTTTAAGTAAACATATTTAAAAAAAAAATCATTTTAAAATTTTGTAAATCTTTTACTAAAATCCCTGTTTATCCATGGCCGACAAGGTACCAAAAATGTCGCCTCACTAGTAACGACTTGCCTAATTTTCATTAGGTACAGTGTAGGTTGTTGATCACTATGCACACCAGGTTTCCAAGAACCAGATTCATAATTTTCATAAATGGGAAGGTGATCAAATGTGCTTTTAAAGAATTTCACCAATTTACTTACGAGTTTACCGTCAGAAATAGTACCATAAATCCACTGACATCAGGGAAGAATCAGCTGACACTTTCAAGTAAGCAATCAAATGTAATGCCTCCGCTGTTAGCGATCCTAGCGGCGGGAGTTGCTCACCCATTGCAAACAAAGCAATAGTGTGGCGACACCCTTCGAAGATACGGTTGCGAAAACTCTCGAGTGACGTTCACTTAAAAATTTAACTACCTCAATGACGTTTGAGCTCGTGATAGCCAATGGGATTTTTACGTTTTTGGCCAGTTAAAATCGTTGCGGAATTTGAACTTTACGCCGATCCGAATACCCGCCTTGAACGACCTTTTCCTACGTAATTTTGAGGGATATTGTTCTCTCTAATGTGTTAATTACCTTAGATGGAGGATTTTATTCATATGACGTTATTTCTTAAGCTTCTAAGCGCTTTTACTCTTAGAACGATCTACAAATAAATTAGATTCCGCGAACAACGCCAACATGGCTGACAAAGTGACGTTCGAAGGTGAGTTAATAAATTTCGTTTACTTGCTTATATCATTTCATTCGAATGATCTGTTAATTAGGTCATTAGGTGTACTACTTCTATTCGACCAAAATTGTGTTGCGATTCCTGCTTAATAAGGTTTTCTACTGGAAATCAAGTGTAACACCCAATATTTATGCTAATTGCAGCGACTAAAGGTGTCACTGACAGACCAATTTTATGCATCGTGGGAGAAGATTTAAAAGAAGATTCGGAATTAAGAGTGGCTTGCAAAGCCTTTGACGTCGACGTCCGGTTTTCCGAAAATGGGGACGACTTTCTGCAAGAGATAAATGACAATTTTCAAAACGTAGGCTTTGTGGTGAAAGACTTTGAGGGCTGTATCTATGCCAACATTCGCGATGCAACGGCCAAAATTTTTGGGCCGCCAGCCATACTACATTATGCGCATAAAAAAGAGGTGTTGCCAGCTCTAAATCGGCCGCTATTTTGCACTTCTATGTTACACGTCACTGTGTGTTTTGCAGGATTTAGGAATAAGGAGCAGCTGGTAAGTTTGATGATGATGATTCATACCATGCAGTAGCAATGTCAGCCAAGGTAAAAGTATAACTTTTACACGTGTGAGTGAAATTGTGGCAAGTACACAAAATGAATAAGAATGTCATCTGGTCAAATAGTCATGGTCACTGTATTTGTGTGTGAGTTTACGGTACCTTATTAAAATTAGTGATTCATTAAAGTAGGAATTGAGGGAAATGACTTATCCAGGGTATTATTTGTTGCCTTTATGTTTATAGTGCACACATTATTTTTCTTTATTCCAGAACAATTTTGTTGATTTAGTTCATCATATGGGAGGTAGTGTGCGGAAAGATTTTGCAAGTACACGTATTACAAGTGTAACTCATCTAGTAACCAATGTGACATTTGGTGCCAAATATCAAGTAATGTTACAAATGCCTATAGCATTTTTTGTCAATGTGAAAAGCCCGTATAGGTTTAATTTATAAAAATGTCGTTATAATAGTATGCTAGGGTTCTTGGAAAGCCTGTAATGACACCTGAATGGATTTTGAAATGTTGGGAATATAAGTCAGATTCAACTTTCTCTATTACTGATCTACCTCAGGTAAAAGGTTTTTACCTGTTAATTGATTTGTCTATGCTATCTTACAGGTAGTTAATACATTTCATTGTCCTTCTTTTTTAAGAATGAATACAAGGTGAAGCCATTTGTGTCGTGCATTATTGCATTTTCTGGGTTTACAGTTGAAGAACAGAAACACATGGAAGAGCTTACATTAAGCAATGGTAATTAATATTGTTTACTGTGATTGCTTTCTTTTGTTAAAAAAAATTGAAACTTAATGAAAGATAATAATTTCATTTGTAGGCGGAACACCTTGCTTGCCGGAAGATGCCACAGCTACTCACATAGTTTTTGAGGAACAGTCATCCTCAGATCTTCTAGATGTAAATGGCTCTATCTTAATGGTCAAGGCAGAATGGTTTTGGGCAAGCATCCAAATGGACGTTCGTGCAGACGAGTCGATGTATCAGATGAAATTGGTAAACACTGCTGGCTAACTTTTGGCATTAGGATATCTTCAAGGTTTTAACATTCCATTTGTTTTATTAAGGCTCTCGACAATCAAGCATCATGTGAAAGCACTCCAATTTCACACTTGACGCCTAATTCTAGGGCTCGCAAACGCAAGCGCCTGAAGGAAACGTTGAGCCAGCTGGCAGGCAATGTTGAGAACGCGAGTCCGATATGCAACAGTGGAACCAAACAGCGTCGTTCTGCTGAGCTGGCAGCTACTTCCCTCAGTCCATCTATTTTGGAGGCCACTATGTCCCCTTCCACCATTAATACAGAAGATGGTAAATTGGGATATCTTAAGTTGAGGAATTGTATACGGCAAACCCCTACTTACAAATATTCAACATGCGAACAACTCCTATGACATTTACATACATTTTTCTGCTTATGGACAAAGTTGTCATTAACTGCTATTTTAAAGGTTTTAAATTTCAAGATTCATTAAAAATCCACAACATGCATGAAGATCTAAAATGTCTTCATTCATTTTTTAGTTCTTGTTTGGCAGAGTGCTATGGTGTGCTACATGTGATAAAAAAATTTGGTGAAATGTGTCAAAATAAAAAAGTGCATTCTATGGAAACGAACTTTATGATGATAAGAAGAAAAGATTCTTCATGGCCTTTTTATTCTAGAAAGTTGTGATTTATTCTTTTTAATCGGCACGACAAGTATAATACTAAAGGAAAGTTGACAACAAAGTTAATAAGTAAAATGAAGTTGAGAATATACAAGATAAGAACAAACAACATGTTTGATATCTGAATAGTCTATGGAATAATTATTTCTGTAACATATTCATTTCTATGAAAAACCACATTCAACATAAAAGCCAGTTTTCTGGAATGCATTATGTTCGTAATTTGGGGTTGGCTGTATTGTAGCACAACTGAAACTTCTAAAACATGTTGCTTTGTATTCAAGGTGTGGAATTCTTGAACAAAAGTGGGAATCTCTCCACTTCCATTGCAGGACGCACTGCTTATGATTTGAAATTGATGACACCAAGGCAGCAAGTTTGTTACGAACTATTCCAGACTGAAACAAATTATGTTGGAATTTTGCACACCATCGTTAAGGTTAGCTTAAAAACCATTTTTTTTTTCTAAAATTATCTTCAATTTTAAATTTTAATGAATTAACTTATGAATTGCATCAGCTTATTAAAGAGCCTATTGAGGATCCATCTCAGGTGGGAGGCCCCCTGCTTGACCCAACCGAAGTGAAAATTATTTTTGGAAACCTTCAACCAATATATGATGTGCACCGAAAGCTTAGGGACGACCTGTCTATCTTGATCAGCACCTGGAATGAAGACACCAGTGTTGTTGGAAATCTAATACTTAAATATGTAAATAACTCACAACATATGTTGCACATTTATGAGCAACCAATGTAGTTATTACTTTATTTTCATCTCGCTTAGTCTCAAGACTTGATGAAAGCCTATCCATCATTTGTAAATTTCTTCGAGAAAACTAAGGAAATGATCCTGAAGTGTGATGCTGCCAAGCCTCGTTTTCATGCATTTCTTAAGGTGACAATTACTAATCCTTCCTATTAACGTCATTTTATGTATACCGTAAAAACTGAATTAAGCGCTGGGGCGCTTATGTGCAAATTCCGGGGAACCCCCCCCCGGCGATTAATAAAGGCAGGCGGGTATTGCAGGTCCGGCGCTTGTCTAAAATTCTAATACCGGTACCAG
>JAQGAO010002045.1:0-21260 GCA_034697705.1 Ommatoiulus sabulosus | reverse complement strand
GAGGTGCACCCAACATGGCGGATAGGATGGTCGGGAGGTCGCATCGCGCATTAAGTGACACGTGATCCATTTGCACCAGCACCTGAAGTGGACAACACGGGTGTGCCCAGCCGAATCCGCTATAACTAACCATGGCAAGGAACAATGAATTGAATTTAATGCCGGCTCTGGGGATCTTCCCTCAAACACTGACAATTTCGATTTTGACACTATCCACATACATGTATGTCCACAGAAGAAAGGGCAATGACCATTCAAATATTTCAAACCCCGGCCCCGGAACTTTCTGAATTCGTGACGTACTGGCCCCTGGCTTGGCAACATTTCGGCATTTTCTGTCCATTGATTGGCAATGACCTGATTAGGGGTCAAGTTCAACCCCTTGGCTTGAGCTAAGAATAGGACAAAAAAAGAAGAAACTAATTTGTACTGAAACAAGACATTTTCGATTTAACAGTTTATTGAACAGCGTGCGTTGAGTTTCAATGAAATCAATTACTTTATTTGTTATTATTATTATTGTCCGATTACCGGAAGTGATGTCCATGAAGCTAAAGGGGCAATGGTTCACCGTTACTTTTACCAACACTTATCATTTACCCGGGCTTTGGGACCGGCAACGACAATGAAATGTTTCACTATATGGGGCGTGGGTAAAACCTTAACTATTTAAAATAGAAACTATTATGGGATTGTAATATTTTTGGAATTTAACAATTTGGGAAATTTTAAGACTCAATCGCAAAGTTTTAAAATGAATATTGCAATTTTTTAAAACATAAAACTCTCAAATGTAATTTTCAGCTTTCCGAATATGCAGCATGCACTCTCTTCTTATTGGCTTCATTAGGTTGTCTCGGTAATAACATGGAACCGGTTGTGTTTGTACCATCATTTAAATAATTAATTGAATAATCAGTATATTGATCATTAATGCGTAATTGATGCATGATTAATAATGCGTATTAAAGGTAATCAATTAATTACGCATTATTTATTTTAACTTAATTTAAATTGGTACAAACATTATGACAGAAGTGTCATAATGGATTAACAAGCAAGAAAAAAATGGTATTCAGTTGCAAATTCTTTATCATGACTACAGAACACAGAAAGAATAGATTGAGATGAGCAAGATGGGGGATGTTGCGAGTTGTTAATTTGGAAATTATTAGATGACAAACAATTAAGAAGAAAAATTCATATTTGAAAAAAGAAAAACTATGTGATTTTTCTCCAAATCTAAAATTGCTTTAATAGTTCATGTAAATATTTCGTTATATTTGTGCTATATAATTGCTAAATTAGCTAATTAGATTTTTTTTAAAAAATCACGAAAAATTTGTATGGACGCGACGTTGAGGCGACGAAAAATGAACTAGCAACAGAATTTGAAAACGTTAACCAAAAGTTTTTCAAAATTCCTTTTATAAAAGTTTAAATGCAGTAGTAAAACTTAAAAAGTTCAGATAAATCAGCTTCTTCATCGCACAAGTACAAGAAGAAGAAATAAGGCGAAATTAATAAAAGCAGAAAATATAGTGACTGATTTTAATTGAAATCAGTAAACAGCATTACAAATTTATTCTGGTAGAAGCAGAACGAAGAAAAAAATAGATTTAAGAAGAGTAAGATAGGCATAATACAAATAATTAGACGAGAAAAGGTCAAGAAGAAAATTAGTGAATTGAAACAACTAGCAATGGTGATTCTTAAGACAAATTCAAGCTTGTGTTAATCACACAAATATTGTCATGATTCTAGACAATCATTTAGAGCGGGAAATATAAACTACAATTACCGTGTAAATTGTCCACACGCTATAAATTTTTTTCTTATATATTTTAATAAGATTTCCTTCTACACACATGGTGTTGAATTTTCAAAATTAACGGTGTTCAATTTTGATGCAACCACAATTAAATTACATATTTTATACAGTAAAATTAATTTATACGCATATAAATTTTAAATACGTACTCGCACGTACCACTCAACTATTTTGTATCTCTAATTTCTCTGAGTAAAAATCATCTTTCAACATGATGTATTTTGGTAATTATCTAGTTGCTGATCATGATACAGAAATAAATTAGTTTTTAAAATTTATGTTGTGAAGCGAAGAAGTTTTGTATTTTGAAGTACAGTGCCTGTAATTCGATCATGCTTTATCGATCAAAACCTTCAGAACGGATTTTTTCTACGCTGCCCTAGACAAAAAAGTCGCTTAATCCGGTCATCGCATCGCCTAATTCGATCATATTGTCGATGGCTTTATGTGACGCAAACGCGCTAAACAAGTTTGAACGTATTTCGGACAAGCACGGACACGTTTGGGCAAGGTGCATAAGTGCATCTAAGCATCTAAATTTCAGCTGTTGCTGCAAAAACGGGAAAAATCGAACACTAAATACAACTTATTTTAACAAAATATTTTAAAAATAGTTAAATACATACGTACGAATACGGTACCATTGAATACGCAGTATGCATTTTTACAATTCAGAATCAATCATTTCGGTAAGGTGACCGAAATAGACGATAAACTTCAAAAAAACATTTCACTTCAATTCAACTCAGTACCCCGCAGACAGCAAATGAATGCCAGGTGGCGGGGGAGAGGAGAACGTACCCAGTTTCAGGGGAATACTCCTTCGTCAGCCGCAAATTAGACATCATTGTCGAATTGACATTAAAGTAAGTTTAAACTATCATTTGGAAGGTTGTTCCATAGTCTAATTGCTTGCAAAAAAAGGACTAAAAGTAGGCGTCGGATTTAGCACGAGGCTCGATCAAGAGTTTTGAATGGTTATGCCTACTTCTACCATGTTTATTAGTGGTGAGAATATGGGAGACAAGCTGGGAGTTACCTGGTAGATTAAAAACGTTTAAGTAGACCCATGGAAAGATTTTCACGCCTAGACCTCAGTGATTCCTAATTTAAAGAGTGAAGCATTTTGGTCACACTCTCAGAATGCAGGTAGTTGCCCTTCACAAATCTAGCTGCCCTTCGTTGGACCATTTCAATATCCTGCATTTGAGTTATCCTATAGGGATTTCAAACAGGAGCGCAATATTCCAACATGGGGCGGACCAGAGTTGTGTAAACAGAGGGTTATAGTTACATTATGGTGTGTCATCGAGTAGCCAAGCATCGGTAGCGGCTTTTGGATACACTAAAAGACGGCCATAATTTTGTTGATAGTGCGCAAGCGCGTTGGTGTCTCTAGCCAATTGTAAACGGAGTTGTCTTGGCAAATGGCCGACTATCTAAATCGGCAACCGATACGTAGCTACTCAATGACACACCTTATTGTATGTATGGAAAAACTAGTAATTTATAACCTAAAACAAAATGAATAATCGTTGAAATAATACAATTTGTTGTGCTGCAAAAAGTTATCCTCGATTAATACAGGTTGACCTAAGTAAATAAAGGCGCATTACTGATGATGTGTTCGATTATTCGCTAATTGGTTCGTAATGAATCTAAAAAGCTCCCAAATTGAGCCAACGAGAGTGATCTGTAATTTTTCAGTTAAAATCTTGAAGTTAACTTGGGTGTATTCAACCATATACCGTTTAAGTGGTTGAAATGCTTAAATGTAATGTATAGTGGTTCAATTTCCATTATGTTGAACTCTTTATCGCAATTATTGCTTATTTATAGCATTTTACGTCGTAGTGTTTTACAATTGTATAGTTGTGATGTAATTTGTATTATGGGTTGTTATTTCTCTTGTTTAATATGACCCAAGTTACTATTTCAATTTTTATTACGTGCCAATGGTAACTTTGGGAGCACTTTTAAAAATGTACCCGTTTTTATTTTCCAGAAATATTGTATGTGTTTGATGTTGTGGTAATTTATTCACATTATTAATCTTTTATGATGCGTTCCTGCACGATTTACTCGCAGCACATTTTTTTTTGTTACCATCGTGTTTTGCGCTCTCTTTTCTCCATTCCTTCACGTTTCCTTATTTCCTCCTCTCTCCTTTTCCTCATTCCTTCTCGCATGCATATTTTCTCTTCATTTCTGTGCTTTTCCTCTCCTCCATCTCCTTTTTTCTCTCATTCTCCTTTCCTTCTCGCTTCCTCTCCTGCTTTATCGTTACTATTTACAGTATCTTCCATCGACTTCTCCTTTTACTGCTCAGTTATTGTCTTTCATATTAAACATCTCATACGGCGCATTGGCTTCCTCTCGAATTTTTGTTTAAAATATTCAGAACACTCCAAATGAAATGCACCACATTTTGTTTAAAAAAAATCAATTTTATTCTGCGTATATTCTTTATGCAGTAGGCCTACATAATGCACAGAACCATCCTTCCCGGTTTATTTAAATTAAATTCAAGCCATTGCCATCCTTGTTCTGTTATAGCACGCCTTCAAGATGGCTGTTGAACTTCATTATGTTCGTCAAAAGGAGTGTGTTGTTATAGTTACTGTTTTGTGAGAATGAGACAGCGGGAAACAATCACAAGAGATTGAAAAAGGTGTATGATAAGAACGCTGTCAATCGCAGTACTATTATTTGTTTGGGCACAGTCTATACCGCACCGTCGGAAGCAGCTTGAAGATGACTCTTGTGACGGCTGCTAAACGGTAGCTTAGCCGCTGGAGCACTGGTCCAGAGTTTTGCCACTCCGACATAAAGAATTCCGAGGTATCGTATTGTCGTTGAAAGGGATACAGGCTATGTGGAGATTTGAAATTGTCTACCAAAAAAAGGCGTCGTGTAGTACTGTATACTGTAGAAATACCAAGTATGTACATGTACATATACACTGTAAAATAAAAATTGGATTTTGAAAAAAAAAAAAGAAAAAAAATGCGGTGCATTTACTTTGGAGTGACCTGATATTTTCCTTTCCTTTCAAAAGTCTGAAGCGGATGACGTCATTCGCGCGTTTTTATTTTATCTGGTATCCTCTGCATTTTCCAAGATCTTGGATATCAAGACGAATTTGGAACATTACTATAATATAACTCGAGGCGCTGAGTTTTTATCACGCCAATCGAGTTGCTCTTTTTTAAAGGGTTTCGACATTTTTCATCGCTCCGATGAAAGCGAGAAACTTTGACTTAAAATTCCATTGAAGCGAACGGAATTAAGGCGCGATTTCGTATCATCGTTTCAAAGCAGCAACCTTGTTTTGAACGAATTTCAACGTAGATGGAGTCGAGAGACGAACTGCTCCGCGGATGATGATATTCATTCGAGTAATGATTAATCGGCGTATTTTCGAGTTTAGCGAGTTCATTTCGCTTCGTTTAATTTTGAGAGAGCAAAATGAGCTCCGAATTCAGGCTCCGTATCGGCAATGACGGAAGCTAGGTCATTAGTGACGATAAATTAATGGGATTTAGTGAAAAGGCTCATTTACCATTTGTTGCCATGAACTCGCTCAGACTAATGATGAAAGGGAATGAAAATGAAAGTAAAAATGAGGACGAGTGACGTCATGAGATCATCAACGCTTGAAGCCATTTATTACCCCGATTTGAAAACATTTATAGATTGAAACGCATGGAATGCAAATACGTTTTATTATTTTTATTATTATTATTACTAAAACTTATTCTGATCATTTTGAAATGTATTTTTTTTTTGTTTTTGGTTGCATTTTGAAAAGAAAATTTATTTCAATCTAAACATGCATTTCGTTTAATACATTATAAAATTTATTTGTTTTGCTTATGGTTGACGGAATTGAAGAATCCTGATTTTATCGGACCATGCGGTGAAATGTATACAACTTGTGCTTAAGATCATTTTAAGTATGTAAACCTGAGTCAAATCATATTTGTGAATCAATTGTCAACCTAGTGAGCTCTGAAATAATTTCACTGTATTTATTTATTCATTTTGGTTTAACGTTAGGTTTTTTTTAAGTATGTTTGAAATTTAAATATTTTTGAATATTTGAAATGCATGTACATGTATGTTTGGCTTTTAAATATTTTTGAATGTTTTAAATACATGTAGGCTATGTGATGATGAATTTGCGCATTTAATGTTCTAACCACAAGTGCAATGTACATTTGTCTCTATCTAAATGCATTTTGAATTACATGTATATAAGGAAACTCAGACAGTAGTTTTACGAATTGTTCTTTGCCAGCCATCAAATGGCTGGTAAAGATGTTCCAATCTACATATTTTCAAATACAGTTTAAATACTTTGACGAGAGTATATTTTTCTTATTTCGTACATAGAGACGCACAGCTCTTAATTAAGAAGACATGATTTGTTTGGTGTCAATAAACAAATGATATTACAATGTATTATGATCCAAAATAGGGAAGTTTAAAAGGCTAGTTCAGTTAGGTTGGATCCATATTCGCTAATGCATAGTAATAACTCAACGTTTATGTTTTGAAATCCATTACAATGTTCCAATCTATACATATAAGTATTTTCCAATGCATTTCCCTTCAAAGTATCCATGCACTGTATGTAGAATTGAGCACTTTTTAGGACATTGGCCCCTTTCTCGTATATCCATCAACGATTATTTTTGCAGGGCACGACGAGGGTCAAAGACTCTTAAATTGTCTACTTTCATTCGTATGATTTTTCTGCTCAATTCGCGTATTCGCGCCTAGCATATCTGCTCCTTCAGCAGTTTCGCGACATGGTCACGCTCACTGCGCTGACTTATCAGAAGTTAATCCAAGTCCTTTGCTCGTGTCTGACCCCGAATTTGCATGTTAGGCAGGATTTTCGTTCGTGCACTATTCGTTTGATCTTTATGACATATAAAATATTGAAGTGATAGCGATGATATATTATTTTGAAGGCTCGATCCTGGTGATAAATGGCGAAATGTTCTTTGGAGAAGCCGTTGCTTTTCTTTTGGAAAATTGTAAGAATGACTTTAAGAGTATTATACTATACTTTGGCAGTTTTTTCAAAGCCGATTCCTGAAGGATTTCTGTTTTTCTTCTGAAGATGAAATGTTTTCAAAACCTAATGTTTAGTTGCAACAACCAACTTAAATGCCTTTTAAGATGAATATATATGCAGATGCTCGGGAGCCATCAAAGTTTATCTCAGAAATCATCTAGTGATATTGCATTGAGCTTGGAAAGCATTAAAACACAACCCCAACGCTTGCATTGCAGAGTTTACACAAATCAAAAATATTCAATTTCTGGATTAAGGCGGCACATTTCTGTGGTATACTATGCACAATGTTTTATTCCTTATTAAATCAACATTTTTTCTGATGATAAAAAGTACCAACAACATTGGAGTTGGTATTTTTGAAACGCTCCCATCTTTCGTAAATACTTTTTGATAAATTGTTCACTAAACCTCTTTGCAAATGCTGTGTAAAGTATTCTTTAAAACCCACCCAATTGGTTTTATTGTACTATAAAATGCTATGTTTCTGACGATCGAGGGTGCACCTTGGGAAGGAACATAAGGTCAGCAAGGAAGAGTTGTTCATGGTCACTGATTGCTGACTAGGCAGTAATTCCAGTAACACATTATGGTTTGTGTTACAGTGTAGTAACAGTGGATACTGTGACCTCTTGTTAGGTGTCTGTTTATTTGCTCCAGAGAGAATTCAGATAGAAGAAATACCAAGAGAAAAATTGGGTAGTTTGTGGCAGCATTCTCCCCGACATAGTTATGTTAATCCCAGCCATAGCCGCTGTAATTATCCATTGTTTTCAAATGTTCAATTATGCTGTGGATGGTCACCTCGTACACACCCTTAGTTGAAAACATATATGGAGCTTTACTAAGCGAGCAAGGGGCCCAAATTCTTGACGAGCCACGACTGCAATCCCTTTACCGTGAAACGTTTGATTCAGGTAGTCCAGAACAATTATCACAGGATGGGAGTTGTGACTTATCTTTATACGTACCAATTGTTGTTTAATACTTCTTGCCACATATCGAAGTCTGTGTTTCCAGTAACATGTGTGGTCTTAGAACAAGAAAAGGCCAGTTCGTATACGTCATTCCACGTAGACGAGCATAGATATCAGGTGTTCATTATTTTTATTGTTTAAGCATTGGTTGACATCACATAGCATACAGTGCATGCATGTATGGTATTTCCATATACTTGTATAACTATCCATGTTTTCAGCCATATACCTTCAATGAATGGTCACCTTTAGCGAAATATATACGTTGTCTATCTAGTTTAATTACCGAATTTCGTCGAATGAAATGGAGTTGACAGCTCCATTAACAATGACAACAATTTGTTGCAGAAGCTGCTTAGCGCAACACTGCAGCAAGCATTAATGATTTTCTTGCGTAATCTCTGCCCATACATCAAGTACTCCCTTACATATATTTTATCAGTGATGTTGTTGTAGCGGTTCGTCGCAATTTCTAAACCCATTGCGTGATTTATCGGCATTGCTCGAAAATGCCCTATCTGATGGAATTTAAATAATAAAAAGCCGGAGTTTTATTTATTGCGTGAAGGCAATATCTCGCTTTCTGGCAGTTCTTCACAAAAGCCTTTTCGCCATTTTCTGCCCCGCAATATTTATGACTCTTTCTCTTGAATAATGGAATTGTATTAGAAAAATGGCTTGCTGGAGATTGTTGTTGTTGTTGCTGCTGGAAATGGAAATTCATGAGATGTCAAAGGGATGCAATGCGAAATCTTTTTGCACTTATCAATAAGGGAATGAGAGGCTACTGAACCATTTTAATTCCATTTTTTAAGATGTTGATCGACCTCACTGCATGAAGTGGATTCTTAAAGGTAAATAAATACAAGCGAGTCAGACGTTTATAAAGTTATAAACTTTATTTGAAAGGTTCTGTAAAATTCTAAACCTATACAAAACCGTTTTAAATCACTCGCTTATGCACTTTTTATTGACGTTGCAAAGCTACTGAAGGCAAACTAAAAGGTTGGTAAACATCAGCAATGGTAAAAGTTATAATACATCCTTGTCGATTTATGGATGGCTTATAACTACCAGATTGATTTTTCTCCTTGAAGTAAAGGCCAAAAGTCCTATTACTTTGTATAAAATTTAAAAACACGCTCTATGAAAATACCAGCCCTATGTGTTTGTGATATGCAGTATTTTAAGTTAAAAGTGACCAAACTCCTGAAGGCAAATTAAAAAACAAGATTTGTTTGGTAATGTTGTTTGAAATATTTAATAACAATTACGAAATTCAAGAATATGCAAACCTGCAACGTTTGATTTTTTAAGGAAATTGCTTAAAATGCATCTTAATAAAACGTTTTATGAGAAATAAAAATGCATTTTTGATATTTTCGATAAATATTCATCTAACGTATCGTGCATAACATTTAATAAATTTTAGAATTTGAACATTTTAAGGCAATGGTCGGTGTCAAAGGTCGTTGCTATGGCGACGCTTCATAATGTTATTCTTGCCTCGGACACGAGCTTTTGTTTCCGCAGATTCATCTGGAGTGCAATTTAAAACTTAAAGAAATGCTCGTCTAGTTTAGCTCGGCTTTATCCAAGGCTTTAATCATAAAATAAACATGGTCCTCATAGCAGCCCTGCCTCATAGAAATGTGCTGCATGCATATCTTATTCGTAGCTGGGGTTCATTATACATGACAGAATCCAATTCTCCATAATGCGATCGTAGGCCTTATGGCAACGAACCCTTAAATCTTTTTGCTACATGTATTTTTTTGCATAATACGAGCCATTTTATCTCGTGTACACAGAGGGCCGTGTTTTCTAGAATGGACAGAAAAAAATGGGAATTTCTTCTCGATTGAGAATGGAAGAAAGACGAGTAAAAAATACAATAGTCCCTCGAGATATAGAGACACCGAAGGATTTTTCGTAAGAAATTGAGTATATCATTAAAAGATGTGCTCCAGTTCCAAGAAATGATCATGTTTGAAAAAATGGCTTCGTATAGTCAATTTGTTACGTTTTGAGGTTAGTTTACAGCTATTTTTTCCCCGAAGAAAACTTGCAATTGCTGTTCAAGAATATCAAACGTAATTAATATAGTAATAGGATGTAACACTTAAGTAAGTTAAATAGTTGATTTTAATATAAAGTTACTCAACTATAATTGAAAGCTTGTGGCATTTTGTTTCGAGGGTTGGATTTATTTAGATATTCGCTTGCTAAAAATTTAGCAATAAATAAATTTGCCGCTAACAGCAAAGATTGAAAACGGCTAAACCGTTTTATATACATGCATATACTGTAATGGATTGTTAACTAAGTTAAAAGGTTTTAGTGAAGAAGTGTGAAAATTTAAGAATTTATGGATTACATGCATTTCGATTATATTTCCAGCTACATGTATAGGGTGCGAGCACAAAGAATGCTTACTTTCAACGTGCTTCATTCAGCTTCTTTCGTGCTTGTTTTCAGCTTCTTGTTTGCAGATTTGGGGCGCACAATGAACGCTGATATCAGCGTGATGGTCAGTGTGCTTGGTGGCGCCACTGCAAACGTGCACTCGTGCATATACAGTATGTGCATGGCTACACTTTTGACCAATGGTGATCTGTGTGCAGAACTTGTGACAATTTAGTTAATATTTATGCATTGCATGCACTGTAATCTTCAAACCTACATGTATACATGCTCTATTTTCCAATTCATTTTTTAACGCATTTGTGTTCAATGTGGGCCAGCGACTCTGTTATTTTCACAAAAACTGATATCAACTATACAATCAGTTATGTGCTACAATTGTATTGAAAGAAAATATACTGTACATTGTTTATTTGCCCAAATATAAAATTTAGCATTTTCTAAAAGCCTAAGATGGGTAAAAGGGTTAAATCAAGACGTGTGAAAATTCAAGAACTTGTGATAATTAAGCAAGAGTTAATGGGTCATAATGCGGCCTTGAAAAGCAAAACACGGCCTAAAATGACTGCAGATAACGCCCAAATAACGTTTTTTTTTCCGGACGAATTCTGAAGAAAATCTTACAAAAGGATCCAGAAGATGTCTTGAATGAAACATTTCTTGGCTATAGTTCGCCTCCTCAGCGCCATCGTAAGTTCGATTCGACTCATTCAATAACTCTCATTTTTCACCAGTTTGCCGCAGGGGGGAGGGCAATATATATGCGGGTAATTGATCTGTTCCTCAGGCCTTCGTTCTCATACATTTCGTTTTTCAATTTGTAGTCTGCAGGCTTTTTTTCTTCCTTTTTTTGGAAAAGTGCATTTGTGGAATACTAATGTGCAGACATGATCCAACTCACCCTTTCCAATTTTCTACCTTTTCTCCTTTGGCGTCTTATTACTCGTGCTTTTATCAAAATTTCGTACTAAAGCACCTCCGGGGACGCGCCACACTCCAAAGTTGGGCAGATGGTCAATTGGCCATCATGGATTTAGTGGCCATATAACTTCAGTTACTTCATATTTGACCACATTGGAAAGAATTGAATTTGAAAATTTATATAGAATTGTAGATTGGAATACATGTAATGCATTTCAAAAGAAAGTTTCTCATAAAAATCTTTTTAAATTCATTTCGAAATACATCAACATATTTCCTTTTACTGCAAATATATTTCTTTAATGCATTTTACAAAAATGCCCTAAATTACGAACTCAAGTTTCCGCACTTACGAACATGTGGATGTTACTTGGAACTTCGGCCCCATTTATTTCATATCTAACTTCGTGTGAACTGACAGCTTCACAAAATGCTATTACCATGCAGAAATCAAAAAATGTTTTAGAAATCGTAATTTTAACAGTCGTGAAATCACGTGTCAAAAGGACTTGGAAAACGACAGCCATACTGTGTACAGCATTTAATTCTAACCCAATTCATATCAGTAATGTTGTTTAAAGGGATCAAAAGAAAAATAAGTAATCTTTTCCAGATTTTTTAAGAAATTGGATTAAAAACATCAGTTTGAATAGGCAATTAAGGAACGTTTGGAGAGTTACGTATGATGTTACATCACGTGATCGTTTTATCGAATCAACAACTGAAAGAATCGAACGTGCTTCATGGTAATTTTCACCAATGGAATGAGTGAATAGTCACGTGATAAAGGCATGCTGACGAAATCTGCGTAAGGTCCATTGTTCTTACATTGATTCTTAAGGGATAACCAATTTGAAGATGCGGACATTCGCGTTACGAACTGGTTAGTCGTAACAAATGTGCTTCTTTAAGCGGGGGTTGCCTGTATTCTGACAATTTTATATGTAACATCTGATGGAGGATTCAAATTAAATGTCATGCATATATGAATAAAGGATAGCTAAGCAAGTCATTGCAGTTTGGTATTTGATACGTAAAATATAAAATATGGCTGCCTCTAGAAATAGTTTTGAATGCGACACTACTAATTTTGAAGATTCCCAATTTGCGGAGTTGCCCACATGCAGAAGTGCTCGGTGCCCGAATGCAGTTCATAGCATTGTCCTTTTTGGTGATAAATGCATTCTCCAGTCAATTGCTCAGGGCTTAGTTTTCCTCCCATGAACCTTGCATGGTGCGGCAGTGCGTTATTATCAGAGCCTCTCGTTTTAGGTGCGACATTGACTTATTGAAAGGCTGTCATTGGGAATTTCAACTAGCGCCATAATACGCTTCAATCGGATCGTGAAATCTTTCTCTTATCTTCATGGACATAAACTCGAGTTGGGCTGGAGGCGACGCGACGTAGCCCAAGGGCCGGTATTAGGCCCCCATCTTGGGCGCTCGTATATTTCTTCACTGACAGGGATGGCTTTTTTATGCCCTGGTGCCAATCGATTTGGCCCTCTTTTGTTTGCGATAAAACGGTCTTCGGGGATATGCGAATCTTATTTTGCACCAAGACGAAAACGTTAATTGGAGGCTGATAACGCAAAGTGAGCTTAATTTAATTGTATCCGGCGGACAAGACTGATGGGATTCTCCTCCCAATTTCGATTGAGTATGAACTTCCTAGGTCTTTGCTCCATATTCCAGTGTATTGACTTAGTTTTTAACGTTAGATACAAGTTGTCTTTAGATCCTTTACGAGCATTCACGTTCAAATGACGTGCTCGTCCTTTTGACGATCATCATGTTCAATGCATTTAGATCGAGGCCATTTTATTGTAAAATGCATTACAACTGACATTCTGACATGCATTTTGCAATATTAAAATTCATTTTTCAGTATTGAAATGCATTACAAATGCATTCCAATTTGTAATGTTCCATGTCGATTTTAATTACATGGCAATTTAAAAACGTCGTATTGGCTTTGTCTTTGTTATTTGGATGGCAAAAGGTTTTGTTAAGAGATATTGTAATTGTTGAATACTATCATTGTTGTTACTTGTTATTCAACATATTTGTCAGTAAAGAAAGCATAGACATTAAATCGAGCTTCTTTTAACCATCCTTTTGATTTTTAAGAACTTGGCTATAAGGTTCATTTTATTGTTTACTGACAGTGGAAATATATGCAATTACAAGTCGTATCCCATTGCAAGTTGTCGGAGAACTTGTCATTTTAATCTAACTAACGTTATGGTTGCGCTACATTTATTACTTTATATCGAATACGCAATATGCTCTGATGGTAGCATAAGTTCACTGATACATGTCCTTATTGTCGAGGAGTAAACCTGTGGAACTATCAATCAATCACGGTTTCATTTTCGTTGTTGATTTTGCTGTGCGATTACAGTAAGCCAGTAATATACCCAATGAGTCATTGAATAAAACTGGAATTTTCAAACGCAGTCTTAATATGATTAAGTATGTCGACAATATTTCATTGTCTTTCAAAGACCTTTTTTACCTGTTATTGAGTTGTTTATCTTTTGGCCCATCTTTGTTTGCTGACAGTAAAGGGATGTACAAGAGCAATATGCACCACTAAGTCATTGATCCGGATTTCCATTTGTTTGATTTGTCTTTTCGGTTGCATAGACAATGTTTGTTTAACGTTTATTGCATAACGGAGTCCCATTGCTGTTGTCATGTTGTTCGAGAGATATGCAAATATATAATATTTATATAAAATCCGCGTTATTGATTCCCGTTAGAGATTGTTTGGAAATTATAATTCTGATACTGGTATTCTATGAAAGGATTATTTATGCATTTCTAGTCTTTAAAAAAACAATGTCCATGATACAAATTTTTTATAACCATTAAAATAGTGACAAATTGTTAATATAAATAACTGGACAGCATTCCTTCGTTAAATATAATGTGCAACTCAAAAAGATATGTATTGAAAAACCAACATTTTTACATTTTTATTGAACATACCAATAACCTTGAAATACGTATTAATATGAAATGTAATAAAAGTATTGGTATATAGGGTATATATGAAATAGGGTAAACGTTTAGGTCATGAACACAATTTTCAATTATCAGGATTTTTTTACTTATTCTGTTCCGACTGTATAAATAAATTGGCGACATTACATTTTAATAGCACGAAATTCATTTTGGAAATGCATTTCTCTTTAATGTGGCCTTCCTCATTGACCCTAACACGTTTTGTTCTGATCGCACTTAATTAAAGTGTCATATACAAATTATCTAGTCGCTTTGGGACACTTATCTCGTTGAATATTAATCGCCGTAATAATAATACATATATTGAGTTTGAATGTACAATATGTTTGCTTTGATGAAATAAATGCACCACTAGTTTTTTTATCAATTCGGAACTCTACAGTTTGCTTCGAAGATGTTAATCTTGCATCTATCTAGATAAGTGTCATGCCCAATTATCTTTTAATTATCCTTTGAATTGCTGAAAAAAAAAACTTCTGTCGACGTCATTACATTAAGGTTGTGCAGATAGAAATTAGCGATTGCGGGGGCGAGACGCAGCTAGGAGTTGACTAAACGGGTTGTTTTTTCTGGGCTGCGTTAATTATCTTATTTGGTTGTCCATGAGGAATTCATTGTACTCTCTCAAGGATGGTGAAATTGGTTTTCAATGGATTTTCCTATTAAATTGCGCTGCGAAATATTCAATTCAATGCTAACGAATTCAGCTTAATTTCTTAAGGGTGACAGCATCCTTGTTAGCAGTGTTTGCCTGCCATTAGGGGGCATGTCCGTTTTATGGTTTTTTTTAAAAAGCTGAGAGAAACGTTGATATTTTTCAGTTTCAGCATTTAAAGGAAATGCTTTTGATTTCAAACTATTTATACAGTGTAGATTGAAACAGTTTAATGCATTTTAAAATATATTTTGCGTTATTAAAATGAATTTTAATTTGTAGTTTGAAATATAATGACGAAAACAGGTTTTGAAAATACATGTTAATAACGCAAAAATGAATTTAAAATATATTTCAATGTTCCAATTTTCATGTATTTGAAATGTATTTGAATTAACAAATTGATTGTTAATTTTTTTTAAAAAAAAACATGCACATTAATTGTTAAAAGATGATAATAGCAACTGTGTTGGCACTGTTTGCCGTCCGCAAGGGGCAGACACAGTTCTGGTATGTCGCAGATTTGACTGCGTTATGTCATACAATAATACACATCGGATTGGTTGGCAGACCCAGTAGTCACTTTATATTGTAGGGGCAATCAATGGTTAAATTAACCCTTCCTTTGTTTACTGGCCTTTGTCCAAAAAAATAATGCGTTTGATATATCGGGTGAACACAAAGTCTTCACGTTCTGCTTTCACGGTGACCAGACGATGCTTCTTCTAAATTCACTTTGTCATTCCCTTTAAGATGATCCGGATTATCCCCATACACCGATCCACTTCTCGATTGGGTTGTGGTGATCATTCCGGATCCGGACCGTGAGTCACTGAATCTGGGATGCTCTTTTCTGGTCTCGATCCCCTTTGTTAGTTTGTCTCGCTTTGCACCCGTCATCATTTTGTCCCGTCTCGTTAAAATGGAGGGGAAATGCCTCCGCTTTTTTCCATTGTCTTCTCGTTTGCCTTTTATCCTCTCGCATCACTGACTCGCTGACTCGACAAAATGGCGTTCTGCAGCGAAATGACGATGGATTCAACAGGGAACTTTGCCCCCATTGACCTTACGTCGAGGGGACTTGCATCTTATGTGACTCACTTTGTGCGTTTATACCATATGGATGAGATCATACTCAGTTTTCCGATCAAAAAAGGGATGACATTACTTCTAACGGCTACTTTTGCAAGCGTTATACTGTGTGACGTACTGCATGTCTCTTTTGGGAAAAACTAATTGTAAACTGATAATATCCGATTTTAAATAAAACCAGTTTTTTGCAAGATAAATACAGCGTGAGTCCCCCAAAAATCAACAGAATGGGTGGAAATATGAAAAATCGGATATGGGGAATTACAATTTTCAGATATTATCTGCTGTGCGAGAATATGCATGCTCGAATACACTTTTTAAGTATAAACTCCGGCGCCACCACGTGACATTCAAACGATTCGCCGAAAGCTATTACTTGAGGATATGTCTTAGTCGACGATTCGATGAAACATATTGCATTATCTTCCGTTGCTAGGAGGCTGTTCTTGGCGTATCTTACGAGCGCTATCAGCCATCTCGATGATCTTCCACGACATGAAAAAACTAGAGAATTTAGTGAAACGGTCATATCAGAAAACGATTTTCGTCTCGAGAACTGATTTTTCATGGATACTCGATGAAAATGAATGTTTGTAGATAAAGATTGCGAGATGGTTTCAATGCGCATCCGATACGATTTCGCCTAATTTCAATGTGTTCATGCAAATAACGCTCGTTGCAAATGTGTTTGCGAACGAGTTGTTTGGAAGAGCTTGGATAATTGTAAAACGAGCGCCTAGCTACGTTGAAACATGACTTCAAACATCCTTTCCGCGAGGAAAATGCGACGGAATGTTGCGCGAAATCAGTGCGGCGCTTTTATGTCATACATGTACTGTACATGTACGTTGCTTGTTTGGTCAGAGTTGCAAAGCAGCGAATTTAGCGTTTTCATCTTTTGCGGTTTGTTCGCTCTTCGTTTCTGGCGCTAGAGCTATGGGAAAACGCTACTTGTCGAGCTCAGAGTATTAATGATAGGAAACGTGACAAATTGGCATCTCCCCCGTGTACGCGTCACTCGAAAAACTACACGATTTGCATTCCGCGTAAATGCGTTTAAATCGAGAGCACTTTCAATAAGTGCCGTTGCGCTGTAGGGAAACCGACATCTACTGTATGTACACTTGATTTACTTTCAGTGTAAACAGTATGCGCGTGCGCCATGTGTTTCTCAACCTCCGGTCCGCGACACAGCTCGGAATACGTCCGCTTAATTAACTATAGAATTGTCATTTTATAATATTAGCAACGTGCACACTAGAGGAATTTTTTGTTGCCGATTACTGCCAGTTTTTATTATATTTATTTTTTTACATAAAATACAAGTATGTCTGTTGTTGTATAAGTTTGGGCGCACACTGTAGCTTTGTATTTTAAAAATAATACAAAAGAACTTTGTATTGACCGGACACAATGCGGACATGGGGTAGGGGGGAGTCCAATTTTGGGAAAATTTTGAGGACGTTGTTTTTGAATGTCCCCTTGCTGGATTTAAAGTTATTTTGAATTTATAAACGATTCCAGTATGCATATAGAACCAGTGATATGCGCCAAAATAGAACGTTTAAAATTTTCCCTCGTCGTTTTGATTCGATTCATTGTTGCATTCTAAAATGCACAATGTATTTTAAAATGCATTTACTAACCTGAAATATACTTTGAAATACATGTACATGTACAATGTATATTGCGTTCTCTGATACACGCGTATTTTAAAATGCATTTACTAACCTGAAATATACTTTGAAATACATGTACATGTATATTGCGTGCTCTGATACACGCGTATTTTCAAATGCATTTCTTTTCAATTTCACTAAAATTGTTTTATCTGTAATTGGGTATTTGAGGAAAATGCAATCATACATGTACATGTACTTCAGTTTTGTTGTTTACTGTATACCAAAACTAATTCCTTGAGATTTCTTATATACCGTACAACCAAAATTGCAATTATTTAGAGAGTATAGCTATGCAGAAAATGCATAACTTCACAATACAACATGACCTAAATCTAGCACTACAAGCACTATTTCCCAACGCATTTAGATTGAGACAACCTGTCAGTGTAAATCCATCTGAAAATACATTTTTCCTATGAAATGCTGAAAAAAAGTGCATTTTCTCAAACGGGATGTTTTAACATAAACATGTATACGCTCCAAGCGGGAATATTGAAGATTAATGAATGGTCGACTTATTTTATAGCTTCGTTCTTAAAAGAAAGACCAAGCAGTGCTTCTATGGTGCGGAAGCAAAGGTGCTTCGGTTGCCATCTTGGACCGTGCCAATATATATTTCAATTCCTCGTTTTTCCCCTTAAATTTGAATTCTGGCCTAGCATTTCCATTCGTTTTACGGCTGCACTCTCGCGTTATTGATCTTGTTCTCGTCTTATCATTCCATTGACGCAGCTACAGCGTTTTTCATGGATATATCGACTGTTTGCATTTCGCTTTTCTCTCCTCTTTTTCCACGTACATGTACATGTATTTGGCAAATTTATTTTTATTCGTCGCCTTCGGACGACGAAGTGCATTTCGGTGGAGAATATGGCAGCTTTTATCTCTCGTTATGGTCTGCAAATCACGGCTTGCGGGTTGAGCTTTCGTCCTGCATGGTTATCTTTTTTTTTTCCATTTTTGATTTCGTCCGGAATTTATGGACGTCCCTTTTCCGTCTGATACTCAGGATGCGCCTTTATGCTCCGTAACGCGAAAACCGCATTACGTGCGACCCTAAACCTTGAAAACTACTTTCGTTTGCCAATCATAACTGTGCATATACATTACATCTTGAAGTTACGCACAAGCTTTTATAGTCATATCAGACTTTTCAAATTGTAGGAATGATGATTTCATTTCTTCTCTTGGAATGTACGAAAGTGCATGTCTTTGCAGTGTCTTTGCACCTATGAAATATCATGTTCATAGCTGATAGAAAAATCAAGAGGCAGTAATCATTTTAGAATTTAGTATCATAGCTGTTTATTTAGATTCAAAATTCATACAAATTGGAGGTAAAATTCTTTTATTTTCTGTATTAAAATGTTTTATTTTCTTTATTATTTCTGGTCGTGGTTTCAAGTATTTCATTATAGTTCTCGTTCGTTGCACATTTTTAGCAATCTACGAAATTTGTTTAAAAAAATAATTTAATACAAGTCTTTTTTTAAAATCTTGTGTTGTTTATGTATGGATATAAGAGTCGAGAATTTATCCCTATTGAAGTCATTGCTTTCTAATTGCTTTTGCATTTTTATTACTGCAAAATTACAGAAAACAATTTTCACTAAAATGTTTTGGTGAAATTAATTTTAAAATTTACCACTTATTATTGGAAATAAGAATGTTATATTTTGATATGAAGTTACTAACACTTTTCAATCATTTTGCAATGTTACATTTTCCATATGTGAAACTGCATGAAAGTTTTGTATCTGAGAAGCATTATAGGCTATCGACCTTTCTTCTGTCATATACTGTACTTTTTTTATTCCTATTTACGTCGCTGCTTCTGTTATCATTTTTGACACGGGCATGCTTTCTTGGATGGTGCTAATGTATTTTTTCTTTTTTCTCTATTTTCAGGTGAGTTGGCACTGTACTTATATTTTTTATCTTCGTCCGTTTTCTCTGGTGTTTATTTCGCGAAAGATTTTTTCGCCGCGAGGGCGTAAAGGGTAAGTAAGTGCACATTTGAGCATTTTTTCGCAATTTTCGATCCCAGAAGAATAGTTTCCGAGCTGAGGAAGAAGCTCGTTTTCCTTCCAAATGACAGCCAGTTATTCGACTCCTATAGTCCGAAAATATATAAAAAAATCTCGATTGTATAAAGGGCGAGGATTTCAGTATCATCATTTATAATCCTTTTTCCGATTTTTTTTTTAACCTATTTTATTCCTAGACTCTGGTTTAAGCCGCTTTTATTCGTGGCATTTGTGCCTCGTTCCCATCGCTGCTAATGCGCTTATATACGAGGCAAAATGATTAGTTGCGTGACTCCACTCGAAGTAGTAACAAAATTCGGTATGAGGACACCATATACTATGCTTTATACTTACTTTTTGCTGACTCTGATTCTATTCGCGTCCAGTCATTATTGCGGTGACTCGAAAATCGTGTATGACCACTTACCGTTTAATGTAACGATCGTGGTTCCGGCCGTTGGCATCAGATATTGGATATTGGTGGTTATATAGTACAGTACGTGCCCAGTACGTTTCTAGTTTATCAAAATTGAACGAATCGCGCATGTCGTGCAGGTCAATGAAATTGAAGAGGATTATTATTTCTCGAGCTACGTACCACTTGTACCCCGGCAGCTTATACATGTACTTAAATTTTTGTTTATGCTTGGTTAGTTGACTGGTGGGTGTGGACTGGGAAGAGGGCGTTTAGGACACAATGTCTGAAAATGCAAAAGGCACCCAGACATGCAATGACTAAAAGGTAACAATGAGAGGTACGAGCCTACGATCGAGAATCTCAAATGTTATGAAACTTCATTAGAAGCTAAAAACACGAAAGCATTAAGGGACAAAGTGCAGTGAATCAAGAATGCTAAGTGCACTCGATCAGCAAAAGTCTAACTTATGGCGAATTCCAATCGTCCAAAAAGTGTACACTGGGGTACACCGAGTGTAAGCCTCTGCCCTGGTTCCGTTCCATTCGTCCATGGTGTATACTTCATTGAAATCGGTGCACCCTGCTGGACTGTTTGTTCCATTCGTCCCAACAACGTGCACTGAGAGTACTCTAACTGCACTGCCGATAGAGCCAGTGTAGTCGGAGCATCCAATTCAAATTTGGCGCTGCTTGGGCAGACGATTTGCACTCACCTGTTCGATTGAAACAATTTGGTGTGATGCACCGATCAAAAAAGACACGTGATCATGTTGCACTGGCAAGATACCGCAATACACTAGTGTGGACGATTGGAATTCGCCATTACACTAACGTGACAAGCTTACACTGCATCTCAAACATCTCATTTTTGTTGAAAAGAAAGTTGAGGTTGACGCATAGTGTGTACTGGGCTTAAGATGCATCTCTGGATTTACTGCTACGCCCACACTTGAGGACTATAGAGAAACGTCTTGAATTATTGAATCAATTCAAATAATTGTATAATTTGAACTCATGGAACTCATGGGGCATCCGATATGCAGGGTTGCCAGTTTCTGCAAAGTCAGGAAAAGTCAGGCAAGAAAAATAAAGTCAGGAAAAGTCAGGAAAAATAGCC
>JAQGAO010002044.1:0-21268 GCA_034697705.1 Ommatoiulus sabulosus | reverse complement strand
GAATGCTTGATATCAACACTCTTGCCTGCGGTCGAACACGTTGGACCTCCCTCACTAGGTTACGCAGCCGCTCAGATAAACTTCTGGGTGAGTCCCTGTCCAAATTATTGGTGCCTGCATGCACCACCACCACAGGATTGGATTTTATAGTTTTACAAATTTAAATTCTACAATCAAGGCATAATGTCATATTTGTATTGTTTGAATGTTTTCTTTGAAAGCAATGTGTGAACTGTTGTGTTTATCATGCTTGCTATTACGAAATATTATATAAAGTAATGAAGCATTAGGCATCCGGAATGCAGTTTTGTTAATAAAATACATTTTATATAGACCTACCTCAATATCAACAATTCGAAAGACCTCAGGCTGAGCATAAAGATGGGCTGCTTTCAGAGCAATACTTGCCAAAGCATCGCTCACAGGTTTGACAACTCTCCTCTCAGGATCAATTACCAGTATTATGACATCAGTCCTAAAACGAGTAGTTTTAGTAAAGATAAAAAGAAATTATGCCTAATTTTAACAAACAATCCTTACCACTCTCTTCCACCGATGTCTTGATTTGGGACGTGGCGGCGTACTTCAGTAATAATAGCAACCCCCCCAGAAGCATTGGAGAGTTCTCTGTAAAAATTACAAAACTCCAGTTTTAAATGTTTCCTTAATTTTCTAAATTTATGAAAAAAATTTCTAGAATGATCTATTCAAATTGGCCAAATTTCAAATACTGTCTACCGCGTGAGTAAAAGGCTGTCCCCCCAAAATCAACAGAATGGGTGCAAATATGAAAAATCGAATATAGGGAACATATAGTAACCATAGGGTGCGGAATGCAATGGTGCCCAAACCATTTGGCCCCTAGGCCCATTTCAAGGGCCTTTAGGTAGGTCCTAAGTCTTAAACGGTAATAGCTACAAAGAAAACCTCAATTAGAAAGTTGTAGGGCGTCAAAAAATTAGTTTAATGACTCCATTTGAATCATTTAATTATCGTTCACCACAAAACAAATTGCTTCTGGGCTTCTTGGATGTTTGCACCCATGCATAACACCGCTGCATTGCAGGAAAGCTCTAGGACCTGGTTTGAATAGAGCTTTCCTGCATTGCAGCGGTGTCATGCATTGGTGAAAACATACAAGAAGCTCAAAAGCAATTTGTTTTGTGACGATCGATAATTAAATGTTGCAAATGAAACCATTAAAGTAATTTTTTGACGCCCTACAACTTTCTAATTGACGTTTTCCTTGTAGATATTACCATTTGGGCACCATTGCATTCCGCACCCTATGGTTACTATACTGTATGTTCCCCATATCCGATTTTTAATATTTGCACCCATTCTGTTGATTTTTTTTTTGGGGGGGGGGGGGGGTGGAATAGTCTTTTTATTTAACGAGCACACATTGCCTTCCCTCATTTACAATGCAGGATTTTGATTTTGTCACATTTCTATTGCAATGCATTCCTGTGACCAACCTGTTGATAATGTCCAGCACAGGTGGAATTTCCTCCTTTGACTTGGAAATCACAATCCTGATCAGTTGGTCGTTGTCGTACACGAAAGCCTAAGAGGAAATAGTTTATTTCAAATTTAAAAGTTTTTTTTAATAATGTTTAAGTAGGACTTGAAATATTGATAAAATAATTTGAGACTAACGTCCAGTGTAGTTGTGGTGCTTCGACCTGGTGTTTTACTTTCTCTGCATCTTATTATGAATTTGAAGTGATCTTGATTGTAAATGTTCATGGCTGCTGTGGTCGCAACAGCTCCATCTTTGGAGATCGAAAATGGCGATTGGTCAAGGATCCTAGCCGATTCTCGTGTACCCAGAGAGAATAGTGTGGTTCTCTCCAATGAGTACACCAACGTGCCATTGTCCTCTTGGTCAGGATCAAATGCCGTTACATATGACACAATGTCACCTATCTTGGCATTTGCTGAAATGGCTGTTCAGAAGAGTATGTACATGTATTATTTTCCATTTTCTTTTTAAATCCAAATAACAACTAAAACGATTTAAGGCTACCTGCTAAGTAATATTCCTTTGGGAATGTTGGCATGTTGTCATTGATGTCAACGACGTGTATTCTTACTTTAGCCAGTGAAGGATCATTTGATGTTTCATCATTAATGTTTCTTTGTTCCCGCTGAAAGAACAGGAGAATTGATTGAATGAACTTTTTTCCATTGAAAAATAAATTAGTGTAATAATAAAATAATTATATAATTATTATATAATAATCCATATTAAAATATGAATGATATATTTGATATGACCAAGTTATTGATTGCAAAAGTTAAACCTGACTTTATAATCTTATATACCTTAGGAGGTACGTAAGATGCATTATTAGTTGCTTTGACCAACAACTCATATTGCTGCTTTTGCTCGAAATCCAAAGACCGATTGGTATAAATGCTACCAGTTAGCTTGTCCACTGCAAATACCTCTTTTTCACTGGCATCTAGATAAATTACAAGTAAGACAGGTTGGTAAGGCGTAATTAATAGTCACATGGGTAATGGGTAGATTGTAATTAAAGCAAAAACTTGATATGGATTAGATTGCTCACCAACTAAAAAGTAGTAAATAACAGCATTTTCTTGAGAATCTTTATCGAAAGCCTCTAACTGTCCAACAAGAGCTCCAACTTGCAGATTTTCTTCCACTTTAAACGTGTAGGGATTGGTGAACTGCAAGAAATTCCAAAATGTATTTTCGGACACAGCATTATATAATCACTCAACTCTTAATTGTGAAGTATTACGGAGAATTTGAGAAAATAATTGGAATTTATATTGTTGACAGAGGATTGGATTTCAGCCACTTACCATGGTTTGAGGAAATGTGGGTTCATTGTCATTTTTATCGTTGACCACAACAACCATTTGTTGTAGAGTTTCCAGTGGTTGTGGTACTCCCTCATCTCTCGCCACGATGACCAACTATTGAGAAGAAAATATATGTGATTTTTTTCCTGCGGCATTTCAGTGCTTATATGTTTAGTGTTCAAGTAATTTCTTGCCATGTGTTTGGGCTTCTGTTCCCTGTCCAATGGTTCGTTTAATTTCAGTTGCCCATTTTCGGAATTGATGCTGAAGTATTTAGTTTCTACGACATTTCTGTCACCGTCCTTGATGAAGTAATGTACTTTCCCGTTGGAACCTTGGTCTGGATCTTCAGCCCGAATTGTCCATAAAATCTTATCTTTCGGAATCTCATTCTGGAAAGAAATATTACAATTATATTAAAGTATTTTACATCTATTTTGTTTGGGACACCTTTAACCACCTGCAATTTAAGCATTAGATTATACCTCGAAGATATAGACTGTTGAGTTTTTGAACGATGGCGATGTTATTCTTGGTGCGTTTCCATTCACTTCTTGAACCTCGATGATGACATTGGCGCGATCGAAATTAGGACCAGTGCCGTTCATATCTCGAGCTTCAACTTCCATTTGATAGTTTCTTGCACGTCCAACCAATGACTTGTTAGGAAAAAATATTCCCGTTTGGGAATTTAAATAAAACAGACCTGGAATAATTAAAAAACATTGTTTTACGTCAGTTATCATTTAAGCTTTTACACAAGAAAATGTAATGGATCATTAAATTTTACCATCATCGTTTCTTTGTGCTATGGAATACCGAATTAAAGCATTGTCTCCATCATCAGTATCAGTCGCAGATAACTGCAGAATGGGTGTTGGAGGGAAAACCAGAATGCCATCCATGACTGATGTGCGATATTCGTGCTCTGTAAACTGTGGGCTGTTGTCGTTTATATCCAGTAAATTGATGGTCACCTAAAATGTAAATTAGGATGCTATTATATTAAAAATCTGGAAACGGAAAAGTCAAAGCCATTGTGGATAACAGGAATGATAGTACATTTATGAAATTATATATTCCAGGTGAAATTCAATTTGATAAAACATTTAACTTACATATAAGTGTGCCATTTTTTCGATTTAAATCGTAAACTGTTTAAATCTTATTTTCTACTAGATTTCTGAATTCTATTTTAAGTCTGAGATACCTTTAACATTTTGAAGTAGGCCTACATTCGTTTTGCAATGTTAGAACCATATAAAGAAGAAAGACATTACGGTATATTTGTTGTTAACATTCAAGTTGTCTATAGACTATCTAATTAAACATCTATTTAATTATAAACTTACTATACCTTAGCCTCCACCTTTATATTTAAATAATTGGTATTTTTTTAAAATTGTAAATTACCCATTGAATGGTATTTCGAAATAACATTGTTCAAAGATGACCTGTTATGGACTAAGTTTTCAACAAAATTATTTTCTCAAAAATGCATTCGATATCAATTGCTAGCAAGATGATCTAAACCAGTGTTTATCAACCCTGGGTTTGCGGACAGGTACCGGTCCGCAGAAATTTCCTGCCGGTCCGCGAAGAAGTTCGGAGGTCTGCTCGGTTTCTGATTATTTTGAATAACTATAGAATTTTCATCTAATAAATGTTAGATTTTTAAACTACTACCAAAAAACTATATAGTTCTTATTATTTTTACCAGTCCGCAAAATATTTTTCCAATTTTTGCAATTTTTACCGGTCCGCAGGGATAAAAAGGTTGAGAAACACTGTCCTAAACAAATCATGGACATTGTGATACTCACTGGAACTGACACCGATCTCTTCACCATTTCATCAGGGGCATCATCCTTCGCAATTACATGAAGAGTAATCGAGGAAGCATTTTCTCGGTCTAGGATTGCGTTGGAACCAACTCGTACTACTCCTTTCTCATCAATGGTAAAATCACCGTTACGGTCGCCTGCCAGACTGTAATGCACATTGCCAAATTCTCCAAGATCCTTGTCAACAGCAAGAACAGTTGTAACATAGGTTTCTGCCGGCGAATGCTCGGGAATAGTGGAGGAATATACGGATTGGTTGAACACGGGATCGTTGTCGTTCACATTGGAAATTGTTGCCGTTACCAGAGCCATTGCTGAAAGCTGTGGTACTCCGGAGTCGAAAGCTGCCACCACAAATTCAATCTGTTGCGTCGTCTCATAATCGATCGCACTTTTGGTGGTCACCACGCCTACAATTAAATGTGAACAAATAAGCTACTGCATTTTCTTGAGCACAATTTTCAATGTCCTTTGGAGAATACAAGAATGTATGAGTAAGACTTCTCAATTCCATGCCATGTCTTACCGGAAATGGCATCGATTTCAAAATGTTCATCTTCAGGGATGATGGCATAGTTAACAATGTTGGAATCCTCATCAATGGCCACAAACGTATATACAATGGAGCCTACAGGCTGTTCTTCCAAAACGTTGATGGTGATAATCGGGTTTTCTGGACTCCAAGGGGCTGGAAACACTGGTGCCGCATCGTTGACATCGATGATTGATATTATCAGCGTACCTAGATAGCAAATGAAGTGAGATGTGTGCGCCACGGGTTTTGGAAAATTTACCATTTCTTGACTTAAAATACCTGTGCCAGTTTGCAATGAATCTGCACTCGTATCGGTGACCATGACTTTCAAACTGACTTCGGCTTGTCTTTCTCTCAACAATTCCCTCGCTACTCGAACTTCACCAGTGTTTTCGTCAATGCCGAAGAAATCCTGAATAGTTTGATGGATATTAGAAGATGTTGAACATATCTGATACGTAGATTGATCTAATGTTGGAATGTCTCGATCAACATCAGATCAACAATTTCAGAGTTCACACCGCAGAAATGGTATTTCACTCACACACATTAGTGTATCATATTTTTCAGACACATGTTCGATTAAAACAATATGTGTTGATAACAGTTTTAATTAACAGGGTTCCCCCGGAAATTTCATTTTCAGTTTCCCTGACTTTTCCAGGTTTTAAAAAAATTTTCCTGACCAATGACAATATGAAAACTTCACGTATTTTGCAAAATTGACACTGGAAAATATTTTTCAAAATTCACTAACGACAATTTTGAAAACTAACATAGAAAACGTTTAAAAAATTTAAGAAAATTGTATAAAATTTCTTTAAAAATGTGACAATTTTGTATACGGAAAATGTTGAAAATTTGTGCTCGGAAAACGTTGAAAATTTTCAAATTTGGCCTCGGAAAATATGGAAAATTTTGCAAATTTGTACTCGGAAAATGTGGAAAAATTTGCAAATTTGTACTCGGAAACCCTAGAGAATTTTGCAAATTTATGCACGGAAAACGTGGACAATTTTGTAAATTTGTACTCGGAAAACCTAGAGAATTTTTCAAAATATAGAAAAAAGATAACATACATAATTCTTGCTCATATCTAGAGTTAATTCTCTGCCCATTCTGTTTATAATTTTAGCTTGATCACTGATCGTGAATCTAAGGGCGTCCTGGGAACTGGCATCTGAGTCTGTAGCATTTAGGGTGTAAAACACAGTGCCTGGTTTTGCATCTGAAATTCAATAACGGAGAATTAATCAGATTTTAATTGTTTGAATAGCCATCATAGTGATCATCCTAGACATTTCTCGTACCTTCAAAAACTTGAGCTCTTTGGACTTTTGGGGTGAATTTTGGAGGTTGGTCATTGGTGTTATTAATGGAAACCATTAGGATTGCCGTTGCAGTTCTTGGTGGATGTCCTTCATCAATTGCAATCACCTACAGTCCAAAGAAATAGTCCGTAATTTTAATCAATGGCGATGTTTCCAAAAATGAAAACTACTGAATATTCTAATAAATCGGAGTGTGCTTACTTCGATGTTATATTGTGGGTGCTTGTCGTAATTAAATTGTGCGCCCGGAGATACGGAAATAATACCTGAAGTTTCATTGACTACAAAATTGTCCCTCGCACCTCTCGATATTCGATAAGTCACAATTTCCCCATCCCGCGAATCTAAGTCAGTTGCCGAAACTTGATTGACAAAAGTTCCTTGAAAACGAAAGATAACATTGAAAAAACTTGATTTCTACTCATCAAGCTGAAGAGATCTGGGGTGGTTGAAGGACTTACCAGACGGTGCAGTTTCCATGATAATGGAATTGTATAGTTTATGTTCAAATAATGGTATATTGTTGTTAATGGCCTGTAAGTGAATAATGAAATGTCTCAATGTTGGTTTGACAGAAACATCGTGCATGCTCTAATCCACAGTTGTAGTTATAACTAATTAATGCAAACTACAATATGTCTAATAGTAGAAAAAAATTCAAATTAATGCATTTTAACCCATTTTCTGTCACGAGACTTTACCTGTACAGAAACTGTCACTGTTGCAGTATCAGTATTTCTGCCTCCGTCTGTTACTTTAACCGTAAGATTAAATCTGGAAGTAGCAGATCGTGGATAGTAAATAAGGATTCTCTCAATGTCTATGCAAAGTTCCCGGATAATGCTTTTACCTGTTAGTTTTGACGGCGCCCAAGTACAGACCGGAAGTGTTTTTTGCCCTCATATCTCCGGTGAAGGAATCGACTGTGAAAAGATCATTAATGTTACCGCCATCTATTTCGTATCGCAAAACAGATCTTTCATCTTTATCCTTTGCCTGAAAATAGTCATGTAGTGCGGGTTGCGTTAATATATTTAACTCCAATAAATTGAAATTTTTTCCATCTAACTTCAATTATAATCTCCACTCATGACATTTTGGTTACAATTTCTGGCGTTTCAATTAAAATAAAAAAAATGCATGTGTGTCTGTAAGGACATATTTCACCTCATTTAAAACAAGTTGTCAATAAAACTTAAAATCAATGTATAAATGTTATTAAGATCAATTAATCAGGAAATGTTTTGGAAACTTTTCAACTTTCGAATTTCATTATCAAATTCGCCAGCCAGTGTTTGAAATTGAAGAATTATTATCGAAAATGGTTTTAAATTTAAAAATTTCAAATGCAGGTAATCAAGCTGCTAACATACTTCAATGGTTAGATGAGGATTGAACTCCACGTCGCCCTCATTGATGGTTCCGACGTAGTTCTTTTGAACAAAAACTGGAGGATTGTCTTCAGCATCTGCGATGTTGATTTTCAGTGATGTGACTGATAGCAAGCCTTTGTTGTCTTCATCACGGGCTTGATAAGTTAAGTAATAAGACATTTGCGTTTCGTAGTCAAGCCATGAACCAGAATAATTGGATGGCATTTCGGCTGTAGAAAGCAAGCCAGTTGCCGGATTCACCGAAAATTTATCTGCTCCTTGTCCCATTAAACTATAACGGATGCTCGGTGTTCCATAGTGTCCACTGTCTTTATCTACAGCCTAAAATAGACGCAGAAATGATTTCATCACGCAAAGCATAATTTCAACTTCTGTTAATGTAATGTATTTATTTGTATTGATGTGATTTACTTTGTATTCAATTATTTATAAATGCATTATTGTTGTACAAATAAATCTCATGGATCGCAGTTTAACATTCTTACTATGATCCTGGCAACGGATGTTCCTGATGGCGCTGATTCTGTAACTGACAGGGTGTATTTGGCTTTGTCAAACTGTGGACTGTTGTCATTGACATCTTTAATGTTCACAGTTACGGTTGCGGTACTGGAAAGCTTTTCTTGTGAACTCGTTTCCTTTGCCACCACCTGAAATATTGAAATAAAAAAATGTCAATAAAATCATGTCAGTATGTATTTTATTCTATTACGCGTTCTGCCAGTTATTGTGACGCATGACAACTAATACTGAAAACGGATGAAAGGAAAGGTTTGACAGTCCATCGATATGTAAAATTGAATTTCTTTATTGGTTTGACGTCTATTGAATTGAGTTGTCAGGGTAAATGTCACGTTACCCACCAACGCAAAAATATCTGTCAGTGCTAGCTGTTGATGGCAACTTCTAAAAAGCTATTGTCAATTCAGAATAACACACATTTACCAATGACAACATTTCAACTGCAGTTGTTTGATCGACCTACTTACAAGCAAAATGAATTTCCTGTGATTGGGGTTTTCGTAATCCAGGGGTCCATGTTGTGTTTTTATTTGAAGAAGAGTTGAACCTGTTGGTGCATGGTTCGGATAAACTTCAAAATATCCGGAGTCGTCTATAAGACTAATACTGAGTTCAGATTTGGCACTCTAAACGGAAAAAAAATTTTTTTTTACATGAATACGTCTATATTTCATGGATTTTGTAAGGTTTATGATGGACAAAGTTGTTACTTTGTTTAGAAAAAATCATTGAAAATTACATTATAAATACATATTGAAAGTTGGTACATGTACTTACAATATCAGGATCAGACACAAACAGTGTAAGGTTGTTTAGGACGGTCCCATCCAAAGCATTTTCTAAACATTCTACTTGGACATCATTTATGTTAAATTTTGGTGGTTCATCATTTACATCCCGTATAAAAATATAGGCATCAGTCACAGATGACGCCAAATCGTTGTCAAGTGGAAATCCATTGTCAATTTCGCGTGCCTGTTTAAAGAAATGTATAATTGCCTTGACAAAAAGAATCAAATGGCAACAAATTAAAAGGCAATGTCCATGCTGTTAATATTGCTCACTCGAACTTTCAGGATGACCACGCTTGTAGATAAAGATTCTCTGTCTATTAAGTCTGCAATTTCAATTTCTCCACTCTGGGAATTAATGCTGAAAAAATTGCCTGGATCTGGAAGAATGAAAAGTCGTTATGTTTAAAAGGCAATGCCACTGATAAAAGATGGCAACCGAATTAGATGTTCTAAAATATCGAAAACTTCTGCCAGTCAAGTTTCTTTTGAGGTAATATCTTGAATTTCATGTGTAAAAGCTGAAGTTTTCAAAAAACAAGACAATAAAATACTTATGAACTTACTACTTATCAAATCATAAGTTAAATTTCTTAGATTAGTTTTATCGCCATCTTTTGCTCTCACTTGTATAACAGATGATCCCTGTAGAAAGAAAATTCGTTTTGTACACCTAATCTTATATATATTACTACTGGGAGCAGTTTAAATAATTTACCGTAGGACTTCCTTCAGTAACATTTCCCATTAAGCCACTTATAAAAACTGGAGGTTTATTTTGAACATCCTGGATTCGCACAGTCACAACTGCAGTTGAATTATGAGCACCATCCTGCGAGAAAAACCAATGCAGTTTTGTATTATAAAAAGCCAGTATTTTACATATTATTCCATCAAACCTTGATGGAACAGATTTGAGAGAAATATAATGTGTAGATTCAAACATTGTTTGATAAGGGTGACGTTATCGTGATTATATCCAATGTACTTACCGATCCAATCAGGACTAATTGGTAAAATTGGCGTTTATCATAGTCGAGCTCACCCTTGAGCACTAAAGATCCGGAATATTTTGCATTTGAACTTTCATGAATATTCATTTGGAAAATAGAGCAGGCATCTGGAAACTAAGTTTTGAAAACAAACAATTATTGGAGAAGTACTAAAAAGTGTCACATTAAATGCGCGTGCAAACCTGTGCTATTGTTTTGCAGGTAATTGTCAAATTTTCTCCGATTAAATCCAAGTCTGTCATGTTAATCCACTGGATCACTGGCGTGTCGATTGCCGTGTCCTGGAAAAAAGACGACTTCATTATTTAGCATTTTTATTTTAAAAATGAAGCAATTGAAAGAAGTAATTGCAGCGTGGATCACCTCAGCAAGAAAAACATCAAAGAAGTCTTCTTGAAAAAGTGGACTGTTGTCATTAACGTCCACAATGACAACGGACACTGGATTTTCCACCTAAATCCGACAAAAGAAGTCGGCGTTAGTTTCATGTTGTTTTAAAGCTTCTGTGAAATTGTCTTGTTGTTTGATTACCTTGTTGTTCTCTTGGCCATTGCCGACATTATCTTCAACAATGACACGAAACCTAAGCGTTTGAGTTGTCTACGTAGAAAACAAAGACATTTCAATGCCACTTTTACTGAAAATGCAGTTTTTGTGCTGTTCTGCGGCTATATTCAAGAACACTGTAATTGCAGGGATTACATAAATACCTCGTGGTCTAAGGGTTTCGCTAGAGTGACCACTCCGCTGATGGCATCTACGACTAGTTTTTCAGTTCCTTTGAGGCTGTAAGAAACTTGTCCTCCTTCGGGATCTTTTCCTTCTAATTGATATATCGAGGTCCCTGAATAAAATAAATCAAAGAAATTGGTTTTTAAAGGAATTGAAAGTTCAATGCCAAACATAATGAAATTAACTTTTAAGACACAGTATGCATGTAAAGTGTAAAGATGGTCGTTTTGCTGGTGTGTGGATCCTAATTTGTTTCTCAATAAGTTAACTCCCTTGACTCCATTTATTTCTTGAACTTAACGCATCAGTACTGTTTACATATTTACTAGAATATTGACCTTAACTTTGAAAGTGTATTTTACTGGACACCTGGGCTCTGGCAAATTGGAAATTCCTGACATACATGTACATGTACATGCAAATACAAATTAGCTTAAAAAACTAAAGCTTATAAACAGTGCCCCTTTACGGTCAACTTGTATGCAAATATAAACGTGAGATGACTATTAAAATGTTGCCAAGAAATTTATAACTTATTACCATAAAACCAGGTTTTTTTAATAGTCATATTATTTAAATGTTACACTTTTGTGGAGCACGCGTTATTTTTGATTGAATTTTCCTGTTGTTTATTTTGCATAATAAGGAAGAAACTTTAAGCTTCGTCCACTGAAGGAAACACAAAGGAACTTTATGTTTATGCTGCTTGTGCTTTCAACTTATTCTTGTATGTTTCTGCAAGTTCCATATTGTTTATGGCAACCTTAAAACGCTGTAAAGATCAATGGAAGTTTTGCAAAACTAGTCAACATTTCTGTTTCCAGAACTGTTGGTGATTTGCCATGGACAGCTTCTTGCAACTTCCATTCAGATGCTTCTTTAGCGTCAACGAGCAATCAGAAATAAACTGTCACTATATATAAGGTGCTTTTTCAATGTGGACAGAATGTTCCAGAAAGTGTGAACAGAGGCAACTTTAGTATAACACGTTCCTAAGATGAGTTACTTTGGTGTGAACATAATGTTCCAGTGTTTTTTTTAATTGTATTTTTTCAAAAACAAGTGACAACAATTAGCAATAAAAATGTCCTCTATGTTTCGTCCATTTTGGACGGAGCTAGCGTGGCTCGAGTACCCAATTAGGACCCAAACTTATACTTAGAAACTTTAGACATTTTATAAGCTATAATTTAATTTTAACATGGTCGTGTAATTTTTCAAAATCTAAAGACCTATAAAATTTCAGAAATGGGTAAAATATAAAAAAAAAATATTTTATAGGTAATTGACAGTAATATATTCATAAATCTCATTGTTGAGGGAATTTACGTGCTACAGTGCCGCAACTACCTATAAAACAGCTTTTTGTGATAGTCCACGAACCGGGTGGTCATAGTTTATGACATCTAGTTTGTACGTTCTGAGTTTTTTTTAGAGCAATAATGATTCACGTGTTATTTGCGGCAGAGAAAAATATGAAAAATGGTATTCCCTCGATGAATGTCAATTTATCTACTGTAGAACGAAATATATTCCGAATAATATTCGAAAGGAACACCTGGATCACGATGTTTGAGTTAATTGGCTATGCTCGCCATACATGTACAGTATATGTTAAAGTTCACTACAGTACGCATCTAATATAGTCTTGAGCGACCTTGGATTTCTATGAAATTGCTTGCATCGGATACCAAAATATTTACTTTAGATCTCATATTACCTTGGATGGGCAAACAGACATCTTTTTGCAGATTATCTGCTATTAGTGTGGCTAATGCATTTTTCAGTAGATTCTGCTATCAGAAGGTCGGATTTTATTTACTTAACGAACTACGATCATGTTCTAAATACTATACAGAATAAATAAAATGATTGTATATCATTTCAAGTTTCAAGGCAGAGCATAATCAAGGTAGTGCATAATCTAGTCCGGTCAATTATTATAACTGGCTTATCTATCAGATCCATCATTTAACGTTATCTAATGAATTCAACAGCTTGCATGCAATGACCGCCTTCCTTTCTTCAATATATATATGAATAAGTGGCTACTGAAAAATTCTAAGTCAATTTTTAAAATAAATTTTATCCTAATAGCCTGCAGGAAATGGTTCCTTAAAAGTAAATACATGTACAGCGATCTTTGAAAAACGATTTGAGTTATACGTCTATAAATCTATAAGTCGGACTAAGTCGATCCCAATGCCATGTACTCTCAAAGGTAAAAATATAATACTATTGTTTTAAGTAAAGTTTGTACATTTTAGATTAATATCCATTCTAGATCGTAGTATTATTTTGTGTAAATTTTTAAATTCGCTGTATGAAAATACTTCAGTTCTTTTTAATTGATACAGTGTATGTAAATTTGATATATAGTTTGTGTTTGTTGTGTATTTTTGAGTTAAAAGGTGTCATGTTTTAAGCCAAGCTCATGAAGGCAAATTAAAAATTTTTAAGTCTGGTATTTGATTTTTTTAAAATTAATTTGCAAAAATAAAAACAATAGGATTTGCTTAGTATGATATATTTTGTGACATTTTTCAAATTTATTCACTAAGTGTTTCACAGTTTTAAATATTTTATAATATTTAGGGTGCATTAACGTGGGCTATAGTTTATAAGCCCTCTCAGTCACATATGGTTGCTTTTATTCTAAAATGTTGGTATATGCTACCGCATAAATGTATGCAGGTTGATAAAGATACGTGTTTCGGTAATAAATGTTTACAGTTTGTGCTTATTTCACGCTTGAAACATGATTAGGCCAATATATTTTATGGAACATTTTCTTACCTACTGGTGTGTCTTCTTTTATTACTTCTAAATTCATATCTTTTATAAAAATGGGTGGCATGTTTCCCATAATAGCAGCTGGAATCATAAAAACAAAATCAAAACGTATTAATGTTTTTTACTTTGGACATTCTCTTTCTAAATTTCGAAGTACATTGTTCTTTCTATACGAATTTCCTGCTTGTTACACCGGCATACCAATGCAGTGTTTATTTCAAGCCTTTTAAAACTTTTTTTTATTAAAATAAGGCAAATCCTTCAAGTGTTCTAAGCTTACAAGTTCTTTAACTTGGCTAAGATTCAAGTTCATGTAATAAAACACTGATTTTTCATTGCCTTCATTAGCAAGATTCACATTCGGCATTCCATCGACAAAATTCTCTCACAAAAGTCACAATTAATTGAATCAGTTGCAAGAAGCCAAGACCAAAAAAGGTTAGTTAACGTAAAATGTCTTTGCTCGGTCATACGTGAGTGCACCCCGGAAGTGCTCGTGGTTTTAATTCCTGCTTTTTTTATTTGAAGAATTTTTTTTTCACTTCTAATCGATATTCCCGTTCTTTGAATCTTATATCTATCACTTGTCTTTTACTCTGAATTGAGGAGAAAGTAGGTTCTTGACCTCTTCTAAGTATACAGGTGTGGCAACCTTAAATGTTTGTTTTATCACCTAGAATGCATTATTAATTTTTAGAGTTCAGACCGGTTTCAATCTATATAGCGTTGATTTTTATGCAAGTAATTCGAAAATGATCAATTCTTTATCAGTTTATCAATCACCTTTCTAAAGAAAATACAAAGATTATTTTTTCGTAAAAATTTCAAATTCGCTATATGAAAATACCAGAGTTTGCATTTTAAATATGATATAAAAAGTGTCATTTTTTTAAAGCCGAACTCCTGAAGGCAAACTAAAAGTTTCTAAGTCTGATATTTGATTTTTTTAATTAATTTGAAAAAATAAAAAAATGGAAAGAATAGGATTTGCTTAGTAATTGCTATCTAAATATGATATATTTCAAATTGACTGGCTAAGTGTTTCAGATTTTTTTTTAAATTTTCCAATGGCATGAAAGATTCATTTCAATTTTAGAATTTAAATTCGATAAATAGAGTAAAATAAATAATGTTAAATTACTAATATGGTATGTACAATAACATTTTATTATTATTTTTATTTTATATAATAACACAGTAAATACCGAAGGTATAATTTTCCAATGCATGTATAATTTATAATAAGCTTATTGTGGTTAGCTAAAATCTTGGTCTTCGGACAAATTTGGGTATGAATTCTTGTCCACAGACATTAGTTGTGTCGATTTTAAAAGGGATTATACAGTAATTTTGTCAATCGATTTTTGTAATTTTTGTAAATTGATAAAAAAGCAAAGATCATTTGAATGATAGACCACAAAAATATTTTAAGTCGCTTTTGAACTTAGCCGTTTAATTCGTCTAATTGTTGCTGAGCTTTCAGTCTGACAGCAGTGCTTTTCTAAATCAGTGTGACAGACTTATTGCAGTGCTGTCAGATTAAGAAACAGCAGACCAACAACTTGTTAGCTCAATAATGAATTTGGCAATCGGGGTTAAAGTTCGAAGTCTGTATATGCCGGCTAGAAATTACACTCGAAGTATTGAACTTCTCAACTATGACTAAACTATGTTTTTTTTTTGTATATTCACGGTCATGTAAATGTCAATGGTAGAACTCACCTGGATACAGCGCTATCGTGGCCAGACTTAGAAGTATGAACAATTGTTGTGCCATAGTAGTATTTGAATTTGATGTGCTGCGTCATCGGCCGTAAGGGGGTGGGGGTACTCGACTAGAAAATATGAAGATGGCATTCAATAGATTATTTTATTCACTGTAGGATGACTCTTTGTGGTTTCTGATTACTTTTGGGTTTTGACCAACTTAGGAGGAGGTCAGCTACAGCGCTTTTTTATACTTTTCATTTCATCCGAAAATCCCATTCACACGTATTAGCGGTGAATAATGTTTTTTGTTCTCTCACGAAATAGGCATTGTATCCCCCAATTCAACTCATGAGAAACGTACTTTCGGTTTTTAATTTAATAAAAATATGGGGTAGCGTGGCTAGACCAATACATGTTGAAGGCGTGGGTATAAACAAATAATTTTTTTTTTCAATTCCCACGCCGAAATCGCTTTACAACTTTAATTATAGTCGCATTTTAATTCGGATAATTATGTTGCTTGGACAGGCGTTTGGGGCTGTGATTAACGCACCTGAAATTTAAAATTTCCTGTCATCAAGGTAAATAGGAGCGTTTCTTTTTAGTTTGATAAATGCTATCGCGTTGCGGGGGCTTCTTTAAGTACGACTTTTTAAAAATTCCAGTTACTAAGACATTAATCTGATAACCATGTCCTTAAGAACTTGGAATTGATCAGTTTCTGTATACATTTGTACCACGTAAATCTGTTTTCAGTTTTGGATGCTTCCTACATCTAATGCATTTGTAATTTGAAATTGAGGTTATCTGACATGTGCCAACTATGTTTTATGCCAAACTCTTAACATTGAGTATTAAAACGCCCAACCAATAAATCAGACGTTTTTAAAAATACAACTGTAGTTAAAAGACATTTTTATCAATAAAATGTGTTCAATGAGTAATTCTTGTAATACATGTACTAGTAAATAAACTTTAGTCTGCCGGGTCTGCGACATCAATTCGAATAATTTCCAATTTCCGGAAAACTTATCGAATTGGGTTTACTCGATTTCAGTATATCGCATCCACAATTCAGAAGTGACACAACTCGAATTGAAAAATTTCGAGTTTTAAAAATCGCATTCATTCAATAACCTACAGTATGATAAAATAGTGCAACTTCTTTAATTGGCCCAAACTATGGGTTGCTGTGGCATTTTTATTGTAAATATAGCTCATTTCTCTTGACTTAACCGGAAATTGACAATTTGTTATTTGTCGTATATGCAGTGAGGGTGCGATATATCATTTTTAATTGTTAGCTGTTTATAAGACCGGTATTTTTCAGGGTTTCCCCAAACCTGGAAAACCTGGAACAGTCAGGAAACTTGAAAATGTCTGGGAAATTCAATGTATTCAGAATCCAAAATTAATGTATACATGTTAGCTCGGAGTCCATTTACAAACTTTTAAAAAAAAAATGTCAGTTCAACAATTTCAGAGGACAAATTTGCAAAATGTTGATAGTTTCCAAAGACAAACTTGTGACAATTTAATTTAATACAATAACCTACAGTCTGCGAGTAAATGCCATGTGGTAGGGGAGATTGCCAAAAGCAGGAGGGTTCCTTCACCCTCCTTTTTCTCGTTTCCCGGGTCACGTTTGATGTTTTCCGATCACAACTTTGCGAAATTTTCAAAAAAATTTATAAGATTCTGAGGAAAATACGTGTAAAATTTCCAAAAACATTTCATGCCAATTTTGTATATGTCAATTGTCGTTGGTCAGGGAAATTTCATTAAAAACCTGGAAAAGTCAGGGAAGTTGAATATGAAATGTTTAGGAGAACCCTGCTTTTATTTCAACAACATGCTGTACAATGTCGAAGCAGTCAGCCAAAAGATTCAATTTTTTAACACATGACTTTGAAAATGAAAGGTATGAGTTTCAACTGTACATACATTTCGTTTCAGTGGTTAATTATTAAAATTATTCATTCAAAAACATATATAGCGCACCTGTTTCTGTCGTAGAAACAGCACCATGATATGTATAAATCCCACAGGCCTGGCAATTGCATTATTTCTAAAAATACAAATTGCTTAATAAATCCCACGCGTGTCCGCTCTAGGCATGCCGTTGATTCGTTTCAGAATCAACTTAATTCTATCTCAGTATTCCGTATACTGTGATACAGGCCTTCTTGTGCTAAGCTCACCTGCAAGTCTAATGTGACCTTTAACGTTTGGTTGACAGACATAATCATAGGTTGCGGTATGACGCTTCATAAGTCACCTAAATTACCGCACATCCTCCTTAAATAATTTGATGTGCTTAGTCTTGCAGGGAGCAATGGAAGCCACAGACATTAATTTTGACAGATTTCCAACAATAAACTTGTTCGCTTTATTTTATACGGTATCATTAAGCATTAATGTCCCGAAGAGTAATTTTGGGCATTAATGTAGGCATTGACGTAAGACAGTTTATGAAAGCATTACTGTTCAAAAGAGTAATTCTATGCATTAACGTTCCAAAGGGTTATAAGCATTACTGTTACAAAGATCTAATTTAAATATTAATGTTCCAAAGAGGTATTCTAAGCATTACAGTCCCCTGCAGAGAGCTATTCTAAACATTTATGTTCCAGATAGCCATTCTAAACAATAAGGTTCCGGATAGCTATTTCGAGCATTAATGTTCCAGAGAGCCATTTTAAGCATCAATGTTCCAGAGAGATATTCTAAACAATTATAATGTTCCAGATGGCTTTTTTCTGCATTAATGTTCCAAAGAGGTGTTTTAAGCATCAGTGTTCCAGAGGGTCATTATTAACATTTAATGCATGTTTCATAGAGGTATTCTAAACAATAATGTTCCTCCATATAGCTATTTTAAGCATCAAAGTTCCACATAGATATTCTGAACATTAATATTCTAAAGAGGTATTCTATAAGCATTAACGTTCCAAAGAGGTATTCTAAGCATTAATGTTCCAGAGAGCATAACAGTAATGATCCAGATAGTATATTCTAAACATTAACGTTCCAAAGAGTTATTCTAAATATTAATGTTCCACCGACTTATCTTAGGCACTGCTACTGTATTTTAAAAAAAGACTTTTTAAAGGGTTCCGTCTTAAGAAGGAACTTGCGACTTTTATTTGAAGACCATGCAGCCATATCTCGGTAAAATTAATATTTTTGAAAATAATTTTACACGCAAATTTACATTATTTTTTGATAGAATTAAATGAGTTTGTCGAGAATGAAATCATACGGGTTTTTACTACAGTGTATTAAATTTTATTTTTTTACTTTTCCTAAAATTTAATCCTTGCTGTTATTTATATCCTCGCTTAATTCACTTGAATTATTGATTAGTTTTTTCCTGCGATGTAACGAACGTACTTTTTCGCATATAAAGTAGTTCTCTTTCGTTGCTTATCATGATACAATTCAAAATTTATGATCACACGTCAAATAGGAAACCTTGTTAAGTAGGCATCTATGGTGGTTTAATTTTAAAGTATTTTATAATTAAACCCTATCCTGTTTCTCGCATAACTTGTTTACGTAATTCACTCTTCATAATTACGTTACTGACTGAGATCCGAGTAACCTTTTGTTCGCATATTACAAAATCGGTTTCCCAAAATTAGCATATGTCAGCTGTTAACCAAAGCTGACCCTTCTAAGGATAATCGTTCCAAAATTTCCAATTTATGTACCAAACAGACAACATTACATTCTTCTTATAACCAATTCCATCAACCATTTTTGACAACACATTAACTTTGTACTATCCATAATTGTTGGATGAAGAATGCAATAGGGTCTTTTTGGGTAGAAGGTTCAGCCTCCAAGACATGCAACTACAGTGCAACCTCATTAAGAAGAACTCGCTTTATACGAATGTCTGATGGGACGAATGAATTTCCAGTCCCCGTCCTAGGGTATGGACGATTAATGTTAATTTGTACGTTTATAGACAAATTCCGTATTCGGATATTACACATTTTCAGCTAAAACGAACGAATTTTTTAGTTCCCGAGCATTCGCGCTATTTTGCGTTAAAACGAACTTTAGACAACATAAAAAATGGTTCATTATAACGGGGAATTCCGTAATAAAAGAGTTGCAACACCTTTCCATTCATATACTGTAGTGATGAGGTAGAATTTCTTCCAAATTTCGATGAAACTAGTTCTTATTGTTGAAGCATGTGTTGACGTCATGTTTTGTCTGACTTCTGATAATGTAAACTTTGTAAAGGAACAAATTTTGACGTCAATTGGGATTCGTCTCACCCTGTATAGCATTTTTAAAGAGTTTGAATCAAATGCCCGGTTGCATCAAACTGTTTGATGCAACCGGATACTGGACATTAAACTTTTCTAAACTGACTGTATGACATCTGGTTTGGTGACTTGATTACCAACAAAGTTATTTTCAATCTGCGTCGGCAATTTTTCACCAATTTTTCACCAAGCTCTTGTGATTTACATGACTTCATTTTTTTTCCTCCAAAGAAGGCCATGCAGTATAAATCGTCAAATAGGACGACAGAAGTTGGTGCAACCCATATACATGTTAAACGGGTGCTGTGGACATTCCATTTCCATCAGCAAAACGTGATGGTCGCCGGGGAAAACCTGTCTGAGCAACTATTATCGCGACGTTTTCTCCCGAATTGCCAAACTGGTCGACGCATAGCCAAAAAATGCAAATCTTTTCTGGCCCACGTTTCCTCATATGGACAAACCGTCTCGGAATTTTCTCCAAAATCGATGGGATTCTTGCGCGTTTCGTCTCCCCAGCAAGTTTAACACCGTGTCCGCAAGAATGGCGCACCTTGCCCTTTATACTTTAGCTCTTACCTTTGCGGGTCAAACGTCCGTCGGACACTTCCAAGAGCGGCTATGGCGGCCCCACTCGGCAGCAGCTGCGTAAATCCGAGAAATCACCTCCATTCACTCGCGATGGTTTTGCCAAAAACTTTGCACAGGTATATTGTTGAAAAATAGTCCGTCATGGAGAGATTTCGCGCACCCACGAACTTCTGGCAGTGCTTTTCGGCTTCCAGACCAATGCCGAATGATGACGTCCAACGCCGAGCTATCTGCTGAAGGGAATCCGAATGGCAGGAGGCGACGTCCCTTCCGTTTCATTGACCAGGTATGCATAGACTACCAGCATTCTTGACGCAAGAAGGCAAAAAAACCGGTTTCTCCCACTTGCCTTTCATTCTGTTCCTTATAACGGACGGAGGGGAAAGCCAACGATGTACCTGCGCGCATGCATGTGTAATACTGCTCCGGGTATATTGAGAATTTGAGAGTGACCCCATCGCTCCACCCCTCCCTAGAACCACCTTGGCCCGGGCAAAAAGTGCCTACCAATAACCTAATTGCGCGGTTGACTCATGTCGAACATGCATGCCGAGTCTGGTTTGGTTGGTTTCAAGAGTCGAGGAAAATGCCAGTGCGTGTGCTGAAAAGAACCTCCTGAAGACGCATCTGCAAAAAAGTGCCAACTTTGCGGGGAAAAAAAAGTTTTCATTCTCGAAATGCGTGTGATATAGCGCCAGAACCAGTAATCAACGGGTTATAATCGTTATGCATGAGCGGAAAATGGAGCCTGTGATGTTGCAATTTTGATTTTAGGACATCATGCGCTAAGTGCGGGTTTGTTGATGCTAAGTTTCTGGCCATCGTTACTGGTTGGCTAAAGAAAGTTTTTTTTTTTTTTTTTTTTTGAAATCTAAATGCTTTTCAGCAGTTATG
>JAQGAO010002043.1:0-21271 GCA_034697705.1 Ommatoiulus sabulosus | reverse complement strand
TGCTTTCAGACTCGCCTGGTAGGCCTAGCATAGAAACTATGAACATCCCGGGCAAAGCCGGGCCGTCCCGCTAGTTTTTAATAATCTGACCTTGGTGGAACTATGGTGGATCACCATGGTGTTACCATTGATTTTCAGGGTGCCATCGCTCGTCTCATTACGCATTATTAGGCCACCGTTAGGATCTCACCCGCCAATTAAATGGATCAAGTGGTCCGGAGATTTAATACCGCTCCAGATTCGTAGTCATTAGACCAAAAAGCTGCACCGAAATCTTACTTAAAACGCCTATAAAAATCTGTTCAAATGTCAGAACATAGGCACTAACAAAACACTCGCTGTTCAATTGGCTTACAATTACTTTCAATTTAATTTACTTTTTTTTCAATGTTTATACAACTTAATGTTTATCAAAGGACCGCTCCATTCCGGTTACGCAAAGGTCCAATAAAAAAGATATCAATTAAAAAAGGATACAATTTCCATTGATGTCTCTCACTTAGTACGGATTTATTTCACTGCGAAAGTTATGAGCTCGACTGCTACACTGACCCAAATATTTATCCACATTGAATAATATGTAGGTCTGCTCATCTAAAGCACAATTTATATTAGGAGTAATAAAATTTTATGGTCTTTTAGCCTGATTCTGTTAGATCAATTTAACCAAATCTACTCAATGACGCAACGGATTCGGATTTCGACCACGCAGAATCAACCCCCAGAGGGCGCCATCGTGAAACCTATGTATTTTTCCATAAAACTTGATTTACATTTCACGAAATATTTGGTACGTTGTAAAATTAATGTATAATTAATGTATTTTTCTTCCATGTTTGAATTGTTTATTCTTTGAATAATATGACATAAACAGGAATATTTTCTTTTTCTTTGTCATTTTACAAACTTATTAATACTACGGTTTTTTTCAATATCTATTTTTTCAAACTTATTGACCATGCTCAAGAAATGCTATTAAATAAGGGATTAATCTATATACCGGTATAGAAAAAAGAGCTGTATGTGGATTGCTGGAGGTATGGTTGGTTGGAAGGATAGATGGCTGCATGCCTGGTTCCGGGGCCGCAGGCCGCGGTTCAATAGCCCACCCATAAAGCACCGCTTTACATAAGTATGTGTCATACAAAGCCCCGTAGCGGAAGATTACTTTTTTTTGTACGTGATGACGCAAAACGCGTACAAAGCGAAAAAAAAATGTTCCGCTACGGGGCTCCGTATGTTTTTGGGTTTTTTTTGTCTGTTTGCGTATACGCTTATACATGTACGTCTCGGTATAAGTGAGTTTTTTAAGTACAGCCCGGGCCAACCAGCTAGTAAAGTATAAACTAAGGCACCTAAACAAAATCAATTGAATTCTCCTTGATCAAATCTTATTTCAAGGTGAAAAAAGTCATATGACATCCCGAATTGTTGGTTTAAAAATTGCACAACCTCCTCACAGAGACGTTGCAGTTGAAGGCAAATGGAGAGCAAAGACCGTATTTTTATGTTAGTATGCACGACCTTCTAATTTGCATGTATAGACAGTAACGAACATTTAATTTGGTTTGAAGGAGTGGCAGAATGAAATAAAAACATGCGAAAACAACAGGTTGCTCCTGCCCGTGACATCTTCATAAAAACTTCAAAGTATTAATAAAAAGCAGCCAACAGGAGAAACTCGTTTACGGATTGTTAACCAGTATTTCAACGTAATTGGATGTGTAACATTGGTAACTTTATCAGAAGATGAAAATCCCAGCATAAGGCCAGTTTCAACTGTCGACACTTTTTCTGGTTTCCTACAAACCTACGGTATGCGCAAAAATATCTCGAAACAAGTTACTGTAAAGATGAATAACAGGAAAGATAGGAATGCACCCCATCCTATTTTGGGATGTTCACACATGGGCAATATGAAGATCTTAAAAAAAATCAACAAAGAAGATAAAATAGGATTTATAATTGCAGTTTTCCGAGAGAAGTCAACCAACCTCGCCAGACTATTTAATGTCCTCGATGATTGTTATCAGTTTCATTTTCAGACAATTTATATTCAGTGTGGAGGCAAATAAATAAAAACTGAAATAAAATTTCTACTTTTGACAGTATAACTAATATATTAAACAGGAACTATGTTTTTATACGAAATATGTGCCGTGAAAAATGTGACAAGAGTTCGTGGGGATGTTTTTTTGTCATGTTTTTTGAACAGTGGACATTTTGAAAGAACCATACTCGATATAATAATCCATTGTTGAGGCTTGATGAAGTATTGCTGCTTCGATTTATTAATAAAAATTGTGTTAGAAAAATTGGGTTCTATACTCGGCGAGTTTTGCACGTTGATATTACGAGTTCTTAACTCATTTACTGGACATTTTAATTAACGTTCATTAGAGTGTACATTAAGCAAATTTCCAACATGCAATAACAAGGTTGTTGAAAGGGTATATAAAAGTAATTGTTCACTTTTATCAAATTAGTAAAGATAGCTTTTACATGAACTTGACATTATGGCGCATATATTGGTAAAGTAAACTTGTAATTTACACAAACAAGGTAGCTAACCTAAAATTGTTGTTAAAAACATTTGGAAACGATCATATGGAGATGAACTACAGGCAAGGTGCTTCCAAAAAAATATGCATGTTTCCGACATGACTAACTCATTTCATTTGCAAGAAATTTGTATTTTCCAGCCGTGTAGTTTCAACACGTTTTGAAACATTTATTGTAAATTTACGCATCTTTGTGACTTTGCATTCATTTACACAATTTAAAATCTAATTTTGCAATTCACGTAATGCTCTTCAGCATACAAGAACAATCCATTGTTATTTAATGTACTGACATTCCTCTACCGAAATTTATAAAACTGAGAATTAGTTTAAATCCTACTAGGAAATAAGAAATCGGGAAAAAAAATTAAAAAGTCAAAATGGCCCTTAATGCCATAGAAAATGTATGACGTTGGTCCTGTAATCATTCTGAGAAAATGGAATCCCCTCATAACATTTTGGTGGCCAGAAACACCCATAGAAATCATGTCGGAATTAAAAGTTAACCTCTTATTCTAGATAACGCGGATTTATTGACATTGGATCTTTATTTATCTAGGTTACACAATTCGGCCCACAAATTACAACCGATTTCGAAACATTCGGAAATCCACTTTTAAATTTATTGATTTCATGACTTCAACGTCTGTAAAATGTTAACGAAAAATTCGCCGATTTGTAAATAAACTCTGATCGTTTTAAATAAACGTAAATAAAAATGTGATTGATTTATTAAAACTGCCTACGGGTGTGCAACCTGTTCATAACATTGATTTTTTTTCGTTCAACTTATAAACTATATATTAGATAATGATCATGGACACCAATTAGCAACCTCGTCATCGTAAAGCTATACTTCCACACTGGAGCAAACAGAGGAACTTGTGGTTGCTAATTGCTGCCACTGGTTTCTGAGAACATAAATATATTTTCTTACATAAGTTTGTTTTCAAAAACAAATTGTGACTACACTTAGCAGCAAGAAGTTCCTTTGTTTCCTCCAGTGTGAACTTTTTGTTCGAGCCATCATAACATTTCTAAGTTATATGATGACTTGTTTAGATTTCAGATTATCTTGTCTCATCATATCGAGAAACATCATTCCGTCACAGTGGTCAGATTTTCATTAAGTGACGGTTGTCATTTCAATATCTTTTAAGACACTAAAGAAAGACTTTGTGAAACCATCATGTTGGATCCGTGCTAAATTTACGATCACAGATCACAACTAGTGATTGTGTGCACTGTGTTGAATTTAGAATGAATCCAAGATGTACACACAGGGACAATAACGAGACTGCACCTTGTCAACATCACATGACGCAATCAAGCATGCATACATCAGCAGCAGATCAGCAGCGCCATCTATGGAGCATGCTGTGCAACTATTAATTTTGAGATTTTGAGATAATATGTCCGAGGACATCGCGCGTCAATGCATTGCACTGACCATTCATCCCCTGTTCAGGGCTGTTCTCTCTAGGGAAAGTCATCGAACGAATTAAAGTCCACTAATGCACTAAAGTTCGCCATGAAATGTATCGATTTTACGACTTGAATATCTGTAAAAAAAGATAACTAAAACTTTACCAAATCGAAAATGTAGCCTATACACTAATGGTTTTAAATAAATGAAAATTCGACAGTCTGAGATTCTGGAAAGGGCATAGCTACAATGAACTGAAAGTTCGACTACGAGTTTTACTCTATGCGATGTAAAAGTAGATTATACTGACGTAACGGTAGCGTTGCGTTCCTGGCTCGGAACGCTTATTAGCCTCTGATTGGCTAAACGTGGGTGCTACCAACATAGCAGACTGACCAAATTCAAAATGTGGTGGTCTAACAACATGGCGGATTAGCCACGCCTCCTCATCCATATCTCATCCCCATTTTAATCTTTCCCCGAGTGATACGCACCCGTTTTTTATCATTTTAATGTTTCTTGGTGAACTTCGACCCCAGGGGGAACCGGTGGCGCACGCGCCATTTTTGATGGTTTCGGACACACATCCAGCGTCTTAACGTGGGCCTCATGGGGTGGACGAACGGCATCAGGGGCTATTTCATCATAAAGAGTTTCGGTTGGCAGACCTCCTGGTCCTGGCTTACCGGCTATAGCTCACTCCGGCCGGTCACCCATTGCCAAAAACGAGGCAAAAAATGCATAAAAAAGCCTCTTGATGGTGGCCCGTGCAGTCCACTCGCCATATACCACCACCATCATCATCATCAGCACCATCCTGATCATAGAGTGGATCGAGGGCTGCCTGGGTGGTCCTAAAACAAGTACGAGTTCTGGGCAAACCCTTGTAACCAACTTCGAAAAGACCACCAAAAGGAAAAACAAGGTACAAAAATCGTTTGATCTCCAAAATCTATCTTTTTTACTTAAACAAAATAAAGATCTTAGTAGCGATTACACGTTTTTTTTGGCCGAAAATAAAAAAAACCTCGTAGATATTCGTTAACACCCTTAAGAGTTGTGACCAAGCAGCTGCCCCGTGCAGGACCAGCAACAATTTGTCAAAGCCTGAGGAGATACTTGTCAAAGCATGGTCGCAGCGAGTCCACCCCTGGTGGGGTGCATTACTGCGTCCGCAAGAATACAGTAGTGTACCTCACGCAGGTATATCGTTTGAATAAAAAAAGTTTATAAAAATTCCATGAAAATTGTAGGGTGCCACCATTTCCAGTTACAATCTTTTTGGGTCAATGGATGCTCCAAGACGTCCAAGAGGCACTCTGTAAGAACACAAGACACCGTTTTATCCGCTATTTGCAGTGTTTTCGCAAGGACACACCTGAGGGATCCAATTGTACTTTAATATGCAATTGTACTTAATATTTTGACAACATTTCCAAAATTTTGAAAAGCGAAATTAAAAAAAGTTGTGGAGGGTTTGAGCTATAGGAAGAGCATTTTCTCTGGACATCTGGAGCAAGTTTACAAGCAATTGCCTGGACTCTGTTCCATTTGCACAACACATACTCAATGTTTTTAGTCTATTACAGACAGCTTTTTATTCATCGTGATGTTTGCAGCATATAAATGTAATTCAACTTGAATATTATGACAATACCACGCAAAATTAAACTTGGATTATTTTACGATCTTTTTTTTCTTTTTTTAGAAGTGGAGTACGCAACAAAATTCCTTTGAATAAAATCTGTTCTTTGCCCGAAAACCTGCCCGTCTTTATTGGATTTCTCTGAAGATAAACGGTTTCATGTTGCATGGATTTCAATTCGGTTTAAAAAGGTCAAGTATATAAATTTTATTACCATTTTATTGTGCATACTTTCTCTTTACAGAAGTTTATAAAAAATGAGGAAAAGATCGAAATCGGAGATCAAGAGAAAACTTGGTTTCCGAACATTATTCTAGATTTATTTGATAGGACCTTGAATAAATACAGTACCTTTAATTGTACAAATAAAATCGAAATCCCTCCAGTCGTTTTTTAAAAATAGAAAATTCATGGCTTTCTACTTACTCCCGATAGGATTGCTGATGATTATAAAAATATGGCCGGAGTAATTAAACTTTAGAAAAAAATTAAAACGAAAAAATTAAACTGTACAATTCGAAGATGATTTGAGGAATATAAACTGCATATTTTTTATACTGTACACTGTGTGCACATGTAATCATTTATTCATCTTCTATTTAGTGCAAGTATGCACGATCAAAATAATAGGGGTGCTCAAACACAGCTGCTCGAAAAGAAGCTTTACGAATCGCACTTTGGCAGTCGTGAAATCAGGTGTGGAAATGGGATGCATTAATTGGTTTAAAAACACCGATAATCTCGAGTGATTTTTTTAAACAAATTCTCATGTTGATTTTGCACACGTAAATCTTTTGCCTTTTCGTATCGAATTGAAACTCATTAACCCTGAAATCATTTATTTACTATATTTGTTATCAGTTCTATTTGTATACACATAAAACGACAGCGTATTTTAAAATGCAAATATGAAATATATCAACTATTGGACAATTTTGCAATGTTTTGGGAGTAAACTGCAAAGATTCCAAAATAACTAACCCGAATCAAAATGGAAATGCTGGCAGATATTCCGGGAATTCTTCATGAAATTTCAAGAAACACAAACACAAGAAGGTTTAAAATAAGATTAAACATCCGCAAGCTGATTAGTATGATGTCAACGTGCTAATGACTGATGAGACAGACGTCAAAAATCCGACTTATGACAGGTTGTTTTGGGTAAACGAGTTTCCTCAAATTGATGAACTGCTGTAGGCCTAGCAGTGGGTTCAGATTTTCAGATTGGCATATCCTATTATTTGCGTTGTTTTGACACGTCGCACTACCCTCTCTTCCTAGCTAGGGCGAGATTCTTCAACCTTTGACCTCTGTCAAAATCCCGTTTGAATCTCTCTTGAAATAAACTGGTAATGAATTTATTGCAGCGCCCCCAAGAACGGCAAATTCGTGTCATGGCGTCAGACAAATGCGTTCGTGTATTAATCCGTAGGGATTGTAAACGAAATTGCTGAACTTATTAACACGTCTAGCTTAAATTTTCCGTCGTATGTATACGAAATTGCTGGGAACCAACAAATCTGTTTATTGTTCCACTTGACATAGTTGGAGTACGGCGCTTCTGGATAGGGGGCGCCACACACGATAAATCGCCTGTGGACGTGGAGGCTTGCCTGGATGGTTTTTCTGCCATTTTACAGTAATTTGTGAATGTGTCCCATCTTGTAAAGACGTCATTTTTGGGTGAGATTTAATTTCTTCACAACAACTATCCATTCGTGAAATGGCATTTTGACATAGCAATTCTGCATTTAAAATGCATTAACCAGAATACATAATGAAATGCATTAACGGGAATACAGTATGGAATGCATTGATAAGAATACTGTATGGAATGCATTGACGAGAATACATAATGAAATGCATTGACGAGAATACAGTATGGAATGCATTGACGAGAATACAGTATAAAATGCATTGACAAGTCGAGAATACATTTTGAAATACATGTACATTTTAATAACGTAAAAAGAATTTTGAAATTCATAACAGTGTTCCAATCTATACATTTGTTAACAATTCAACTTTCATAACACATGCAACAACAACAGCAACAATAAATCGATTCATTTTACCTTTTCCAAAAGTTAAAGGTGGTGTGGTTTATGGTTTTAATAAACTATCAACGGCATTCTTGATGTTGTTGGAACCCCTGCTAGCTGCATACCAACGATTATTTCCGATTTGTTATAGGTGTTTTCTTAGAATAATCATCAGAAATAGAAATTCTTGGGCAATTCTGGTTCGCACCGGACTATTTTTTTTTAAAATCGCCAATTTAATGGGCTTAATCCGAGGGAGGGGAACTTTTTAGGAGAAAATTAGAAAACTGCTCTACTTGAATCTTATACTCGGAATGTTTTTCTCCCCTTTTATATTTTATCGCGAACAACTCATAAAATCAAAATGTACAAAAAAAGGACCATAATTGTATAGGGCGATCTGCGAGTTATTAATGGACGTGCTAATAAAATATGCGAATGAAGCGCCACCTACAGACGGTAGCAAATGCGGTTATTAAAGTGAAATTTTTAGAGCAAGTTAACCGTAAACGAACAAAGTGATGTCGATGTTATATAACGTCAAAAACCATCAAGTCAAATAAACGTAATATTATAACGTCAATATCAGTGTACATTCATTTTAAGCAAACTGATAAAAACTGATAAAAAATGTGACGTTAAAGCATTATGGGAAAGCTTATCGTGATATATAAATAGAGGTTGGTACCGTAATATGAAAACCTATGACGGTAAGTCATCACATGACGTTTTATGTGACGAAGTATCGACTTGGACAAAAAACTTCCAAGATATTTGATTCACCTGAATAGCAACGTAATATTTGCACTAAATGATGACGTTATCTTCTCAATATCTCCCCAAAAATTGATTCGTTAATCCGTGGAAAATATCTAGATTTTATTACACTGAAAAGTACAAGATGAATAATTCCATTTTCTCGAATTATTGCAAAGCTTTTGGGAGGGACACAATTACGATAATACACGTCTAAACGATGTAATCCAACGTATTAGATGAAACATTATTTCGTGAATGTATTCGTCCTCAGGAGACGTTTGCATAAATTAAGGCGATCTACAACTTCACACCTGCAATGCTAAAAAAATATAATACATTCGTTTTAAGGAACGATTATGCATGATTTACAAATCCATTTTCCTTTTTGAAGTATGACTATATTGCATTTGAAAATATAAATTGGGACACATTAACATATTTCAAAATACATTTTACGTTATTAAACTGCATTTTTAAAATGTAATTGTCATTGCATTCTCATCAATGCATTACAAAATCTATACTCGTCAATGTATTATCGTCAGTGCATTTCAATATGTAGGCCTATACTTGAAATGCATTACAAACGTTCCAATCTATACATATTTTCAAGTGTATTTTAAAATGCATTACATGCGTTCCAATCGAAGCATTAGAATCTATACAGATTTGCAAATGTATAATGAAATGCATTAAACGCGTTCCAATTCTATGCACATTTTTAAATGTATTATGAAATGCATGCGTTCAAATCTATACAAATTTTCAAATGTATTTTGAAAGGCATTACTTGTGTTCCAATCTATACATATTGTCAAATGCATTTTGAAATACATTACATGCGAATTCCAATCTATAAAGATTTTCAAATGTATTATGAAATGCATTACATGTGTTCCAATAAAACATGTTTACGTTTTCAAGCGTATTTTCAATTCATGTCTATTTAATATGGGTTTTATCGAAGCCTCGATCGATACATACTGTACATGTATATCACAAACATAACTCGTCTGATAATCTGTGAAATACATTTTTGGTTGGTGAAGTAATTACTGAATGCCCCTAGCGGCGTTCCATTCTAATATTTACGTCAGCGTTCATTAGCACGCGCGCTCCAAGATGGCGCCTTTGACCTCCAATGGCTTCCTCGAAGCAGATAAAACGTACGGTTCTTTGGCCGATACTCGGTGAATCATTCGCAATTGCTAATTACGTTCGAGTTTAAAATAAATTTAAGTCTTATTATGGGGATGCCTATAATTGGCCGGCACCCATTTTCAGACGTTGCATGCACGTACGGACCGTGAGCTAGCCGAAAGAGTTGCGGCTTAATCCAGGCACATTATGGCCTTTAAACTGTATTTAAATGATTTACGTCGTAATTACGAACCACTTTTTTATATCCTGAAATTTCCAGAAATACCACTCGCTAGGTGGTTGGTTCGCTCCAGTCGACCCTCAGCATCGCAAATTTTAAGCAATCTTCGACGTTATATTTTTATCGCTTACAGAATTCAAAACACGCTCGTAAAACGTACGCTATCAAACAAATGCTTCGAGTCACAATAAAACAGGCGCGTTTTAATTAAAATGATCTTCTGACAGCTTGCAAGTTTTCACTAAATATTCCAATGATGAAATTAGAACACGCAACTTGTCCAGGAAAAACGTGTATTTAAGTTTTACTCACGCTTTAGATGGGCTAGTTATTCATTCTTGACACGTGTTTGCTCCCGTTTGACACGTTTTAAGAGGTGTTTTTCTCATGTTCGATGTGGTTTTGAGATGTTTTGCCTTCATGTCTTTGGGGTATTTTGACATGTTTCGAAGTGTTTTTTACTGCTTACCACGTTTTATGTTTATTTTGCTTATGTGTTATGTTTTTGAGGTAATTTGTTCATGTTTTTTATCTTGTTCAGATATTTGAGCATGTTTTTCGTTTCTTGAAGTATGTGATGTATTCCAAGTCCTTTATGTGTTTTTGTTCATGACTCATGTCTTTGATATATTTTTGTTCATGTTTCACATGGCTTATGTGATGCTTTTGTTCATGTATTTTGCTCCTGTTCTAACACGTTTTATGTTTATTTTGCTTATGTGTTATGTTTTTGCTTATATGTTACGTGTTTTTCATCTTGTTCAGATATTTAAGCATGTTTTCCATTTCTTGAATCATGTGATGTTTTCCATTTCCTTTGTGTTTTTGTTCATGTCAAACATGTCTTTAAGATATTTTTGCTCATGTTTCACAGGGCTATGTGATGCTTTTTTTCATGTTTTTTTGCCCTTGTTTAACACGTTTTATGTTTATTTTGCTTATGTGTTATATTTTTGAGGCAATTTGCTTATGTTTTTCATCTTGTTCCGATATCTAAGCATGTCTGACTTGTCTTTGATATATTTCTGCTCATGTTTCACATGTCTAGGTGGTGCTTTTGATCATGTCTTACATGTCTTTGGTAAATTTTTGCTCGTGTTTCACGGATCTGAGATGTTTTTGCTAACGTCTTATGTATATTTGAGGTATTTTGCTCGTTTTACGTGTCCTTGTGGCGTTTTTGCTCATATGTTACATGTTCTTGTGGTGTTTTTCTCATATGTTACGTGTCATTGAACCCTTGTTTTTATGTGCAAGTGTTTTTTAAAATACTGCTCATATTTAATCACCGTGGCTTTCTATAGATTTTCGTGGTTCATTTTAATTTGTTTTTGATAAACTGGAGAAACAAATGTTAATAAAAATATCATTTGCCAGTCATCAATTAACATTTATCATTCGATAAAAATATACCGTATATTGTCGAAAATTTTACTATTGTGTGTAAAGTGGTTTTAAGTTTGACTGTAATTTAATTGTTTTTCATATCGAATGCAGAAGTGATAAATATTCCTGGCTTGTTTTTAGAAATTTAGAAAGTTGCATGCAGGTTCTTTTATTTGTTTATGTATATAAAGCGTATACTTAAACATCTGATTCCACTCTTTTGAGTTATGTGTAATCAGCCATCAGCTGATCTAATTCCAAAATAGAACCAGTGCTTACATGCTGAATATGTTTAACTTAAATGAGTAAACTGTCACTGCGAATAATACTTGATAATTAAGCAATCTATACACGTGTAATACATTTCAAGAAGTGTACAGTGTATGCACTGACAAGATAAAACATACAAATGTTCAACCAAACAATTTTTTGTTTAATGTCATACAGGGTAATTCGAAAACGCAGTCCTAAACATCCCATTATCTAATGCAGTGTGACTCAATAATAATGGATGGTATCACAACATGGGTCTTAATTGACGATTTTTCTATAATAGCGATGGAATAAGAACGCCATTGTAACTTTCATGAAGATCTTGTAATTATAAAAAAAACTAATATAAATACTACAAAATACTTTAATAAACAGGTTAAAAAATGAGGGTATAATAAAGAAATGCAACAGAGAACCATTATATAGGAAGGCAACTCAAATGATTCGTTTTTTGAACACCCAAAAAAGATTAAAATTCAGATATTAAAATAATGTCTTTCATCAATACATGTATGTTCTGTTCATGTTTCAATCTGACGTCACTAAAATACTCGAAATAAACTGCCGTCTTCAACACATTTTAAGTTGACGTCATTATCATATCCCAACTCAAAAGTCATCATCACCTTCAAACCTGACGTCATTAACAACTCTTAAATGCTAAAAATAACGCACAAAATGCTGACTTTGATTTTTGACCAATTCGTTTCAAGATCCAACATAAATACGTTACTTCCGAGTAGTTTCAGAACAACAATAACATTTAAAGAACCTGTATTGATCCTTATTTTCGATTTCTGCACAAGACAGAAAATAACGAAGGTAAGTCAATTATAGATCATGAATCGAAACATTATTTTCGTCATTATTCTGCTCAAGATCCTGCATCGTTCTTGTTGTTAGAAAACTTTGGAGTACGTCTTACAATCTCAAATGGCAAAATCATCCCCTTACGGACTCCAATTTCCACAAAATTACACGGGTGTTTAAATTCAAAATTGAAACCCGTAACAAGAGTCAATAATACTGCATTTACGGTTGCTGAAAACGGCTGAAAACAGCCACAAACAGGCTTTTAAAGAGGTCTACGTGTTGTTAAATAGAGGGGGGGGGGCATCATTTCGTGCTTGTAAGTAGGCCTAGTTGGCTTTTCGGTGCACTTCCTTTTATACGGCTTTTAAAAAGTGCTTTTCCTTTCACTTTCTGTCAATTTCGGTTTTCGTTTTAATAAACACATGCTGAAGAAGCAACAAAAAAAAACCCAAAAAACAAGGAATAGAAAAAAAAATAGGCGAATTCGTCAAACTGTGAAATTAACTGTCAGTTTGCTGGATGGACACGATAGCCCGGGTGCTTTAACTTTGACCATGTAGATTTTTGGCAGCCAGTAAATGAAAAGGAGCCGAGCGAAGTCATTGCAAAAAATCGAAATTGGGAAGGAGGGCGAGAAACGAAATTAGTTTGCATTAAGAATCAAAGTCGAAGAAATTATTTAAAACGAAGAAAAAAATAAGACTAATGCAGGTAGCTTTGTCACATCCAAAATGGCCGCACCTATACAAAATATGGGGTGGAATAGAAACGTTTGAAATTGTTAAGAGGGTGCTGAGAAATTAAAATACTGGTATAGGGGTACATCTTTGATTGAAAACAAAACAACAACACATTTTTTTAAATGAAATAGTTTTGTTTTTAACTAATATCAGCCCATCATGGCGCGAGATTTGGGCACTAGGACGCATCTTGAATATTCATAGCTTATTACCATAAATTGGCAAAAAATGACAAGAATTAAAGCGCCGTTGCAATAACCATCCGATGCACTAAAAACTTGCTCGATAAGACATCGAGTTTTAAAACTTTCTCAATTTTTTAAGAAAACCAGAAAATAGGATAGCTGCAGCGTTAAAAACCGGATATAATTAGGGTTAATTGCAGTGATTTAGGCAAGAAAAATGGAACAAATGGGTGAAAACAGCATCTGGTAACCCATTAGAAATAATTCAAAAGTTGCTGCAAAAGCCATCAAAACAAACATTGAAGGCATCGAAATATGAACAAAAACGTCAAACTAAAATAGGAGGCTAATCATCAGCCGAGGTGGTTCATAACAATCATGAAAAATTTGGGACAAACTAAGATTAGCATAATCGGCTATTAATAAACCTTTTCCATTATTTCTTTAACTATTGTTAGCGTTAACCGATGAGCAAATGCCTTAATCTGAGTTGGTTTGGTGCAACCCAAACAAAATATCAAAACAACATACACGTAGAGAGGGAATATGCAACATTAAATATAACTTAATTGTCGAGTAGTGCAATAGCCTTTGACCAGTTGAATTCAGTGCATCAAATTCTTTGCCTTACTATAATGTGAATTAAAAATAGCGTTAATCTCAGATTACATTTTGGTGACATTTGTGCGCACGCATACAGCAAATGTCAGGATAAATTATGATTATAATCGGCGATTAAACTTTGTTGTTGCTTTCAATTACACGCTGTGTAAACTAATGCAACCGTTGACGAATGGACATAACTTTCCATTCCTTAACTAAATCTTGGATCATCCAATTTTTACCAAATGTACAAGGTCAGTTAAAGGTCTGGTTATGGGCATCCTTAGAGGATGGACAAGTCGCACCTATATGATGCAACGAAAAGAATTTTAACATGTTTGACCCCTATATTTTGGAGTGGACAACTGACTCACGACCGAGAAACGAGGAAGAAGATAAACGCGTGTATTTATAAACGAAAAATTGATAATAATAATAATAGTAATCGCGCTTACGATCGTGATAGTCCGAGATTTGGATCTTTATCGACTTATCTGGCATTTACCCTCCACATACATTCTGCTACAATTTGCATAAGCAATCTGCTGAGGGAGCCTCCGTGCCCTCCCTCGACTCATGTTTTTAACCCCCAAAAACAAAGAAAAGATGGGGTCATCTGATAAAACACAGAGCCAATCCAAGTCAATTTCAATACCCTACACGATAATTAGCTTTTATAATTATTACTTATATAGGAAGAAAGTACTGTAATTAAAAAAACAACGAGCTGATGGGGTGGACAGGAACCCGCATAATTCGTTAAAAAGATCAGTGGCATGCACGCATGTGGCCATTTTATGTTCAATGATATGGAAGCGCCGTAGTTGCGGAACGCTTTTTGAATAGGGAGCAACGACTACTCAAGTAGTTGATTCTCACAAAACTGTGTTTGGGAGAAAATGCGATTTGTGTAACGTACTCACGAGGGTCGCCCAGCAATACTTGATTGATATTTGACAAATTTTATGACAATGACGCTTTTAGATGCCATACTAAAGCACGGTACCCATAATAGATCAGATGCAAAATCCAAACACCAAGATCTGGAATATGAATGTTGCTAAGTTGACAAATATAAGTCAAAAGTTGACATATTTGACAAATTTTATGACAATGACACTTTTAGATGCCATACTAAAGCACGGTACCCATAATAGATCAGATGCAAAATACAAACACCAAGCTCTGGAATATGAATGTTGCCATGTTGCCAAGTTGTGAGGCAACTTGGATAATTGGTTAAACAGTTATATTAAATGCACATACAACACATTCGTAATATTCAAAACTACAACATTTGTAATTCCGCATTTGTTACAGTCCCTAACTTTAAAAAAGTCAAAATTGATAGCAGCATACAGTAAACATGTATAATTTTCATGAAATCGCACCCACACTTCAGAAGTGAAACTAGAAAAATGTAAATTTCCTATTTATGACGGTATTAGTCGAGCGAAATCAGCTCTACAGGCCCATGTGTATTCAGCGAAAACGACACATCTTAGTTTATCATAGTTCAGCTAAACTGCAGTAGTGCCACTTCACCATGGTTCATTCAATTAATGCGATTATAAAACTTGCTTTATCTCAAAATGGGAAATTTTGAGTTGTGTCGTTTCTGTAGCGGCGGTGCGAGATGTGTCGAGAACTGGACGAAAAAAAAAGTCAAATTGAGTTCAAAGAGGAAGCACCTAATCCGTGAATTTATGATAAAAGTTCGTAGCAAAATCGCAGCGCCACCTATAATGCTTCATTTGACAAAAAGCAGTCCAAACGACATTTTACAAGGGGTCTAATCCCCATCCTGAATTCATACGAAAATAAATGGAGGACTGCAATTGAAACATGATCAACGAACTTAAAAGAACGTTAACAACACCTTGATAAAACTAAACACCTAACAAACACTAATCGTGAAACGCGACTGTGGCGCCATCTATCTTCCCCATCGAACCTATATGCTGCCTTACGGATGAACCGCAAGCCCAGACGTAAGCAATCGATCGTCGATGAACCCCCGTTTAATCATCGGCACACCACTTGTTTCGGTTCAACTTCCAGGCTCGATTTTGGTGTTAAAATTGGGGGACAGAAGCCCCCTCCCCCAATGGCTGGGTCGAGGCCCAAACAAACAAGGTTCGGTTCCGCCAGGCACATTTTGGAAAGCGAGAAGAGGTCGATCCTCGGCCAGTTTTCAAACGAAAAATGCTCGTTCGTGTAATAAGTTTCGACTAATAGGAACCGAGATAGAGAGAGGGTACGAGGTGCACCCTAGCCCACAGTTGAAGATCCTCCGCAGATGAAGATGGAGCGGGATGCGGGCCTCGCAAAGATGCGATCTCACCGGGCGGGAAAGGATTTCTAGTGCCGTACGCGAAATTCGCTGAATATTCCTTTTGGATTACGCCATTTTTCGACAATTTCCAGAAATTTCCACGCCATTTTTGGGGAGTTTGGTTTTAACCATTTCGTTCAAAAAAAGTTCGCGCCAATAACGGATTATCCGGACGGACGCGGGATATTCGGGAGAAAATAACGTTCGGAAATTCAAACTTGAAATAATTCAATTTTCAAAAGTTTTGAGAATTTACGAGAAAATACGGAAAAAAGCTTGTAAACGGGAATAGTTCACGATGTTCGGCATTTCCTGCATCGGGTTTTTCTAGCAGTTTTCGAGCGATTTTCTTAGAAAATCTCAAAATTTTCGGACGATTCTCGACAATCGCAGCATTTTTTTGTTTTTCGTGCGTCTGAAAAATTTCAGAAAATTTGAAATTTGCTTAGGGTTTTAAAAATAGAAACATACTTCACATTCAAAGTATTTCGGGATATTTTGTTTTTCAAAACTTTTTGGGAGCTCTAAATTCTTAGGGACATTTGGTTTCTGGTCTAAACCAACATATTGCTTTTAAAAAGTTTTATTTTAGTATTTGCATTTTTGCTAGTTTTTCCAATAATTTGACAAACATCAGCGATTCTCTGAAAAGCGAATCCGGATTAATTCAAGCATAATTCACTCCACAAAAATTGGAACAAATTTCGAAAGTGATTGCAGGTAATTGATGGTAAATCGCGGGTAATCGATGGTAAATCGCGGGTAATTGAACATTTTCAGTACAAAAAATAATTCTCAAAGCAACTTTTTATCCAAAAAAAAAATCCCCATGCTCAACATGGTCGACGGAAATTCCGCGCCAAACTTCCGTTCCGCTTTCAAATTTCGTCCAAATCAAAACCTGGTAATCTTATCAGTTGTCGAATAGCGTCGATCGTTTATCGGGAGCAGCGTGACATTTCAGAGTGCTTCAATTTTGAAAGTGGAGAATTTCGGTCGTTCTCTGCTCCTCATTTCGAGTTTTTTGGGGATGCAGCAACAATAGGATTTGTTTGTACCGTTTTTAATGTATTTGTGTGGCGACGGGCGTGGTTTTTCTACGGTGTTATGTTAGTTGTTTTAAGTGCACTGTCATTGAAACTTTCGGCCAAAAGGAGGAAGGGCAGGCCTAGGATGCCGGCAAGCAGGCACCACGAGCACCACACCAAAACCTACTCCACTCGGTCGTACATCGTACATCGTACATCGTACTCGGATTACCACCACCATAGAGCCGGCATCGACTAAGTTACAATCGGCACTGCGGTGGTTGCGCTCCACGTGTCTCTCTGTGACCCTGTGTTGTGTCTGTGTTAAACTCGGTTTACAAATAAAAAAAAAAAAAAAAAAAACATACAGCCTCGATCACGCCACGCGACAAAATCATGGTTGGACTACCGGTCGATGGATAAACCCGAAAAATTTGGTAAATTTTTGTTTTTCTTTTCAAAAACTTTCTGACAAAATATGTCCAAGAGCATGCTCAAAACGCTTTTGCAGGATCAGATTAGCAGGTTGAGTTTAATCTAGGGTAGGATTAACTGTTCGCGGATAATCTGAGGTCGGATTAACCGGATTGCGGATTATACGGGGTTAGTGCAATATTTTGGTCATCCTAAATCAGAGAAAATCAAAGCAAAATCGTCGCTTTTTTTAAGGAAAAATGACACCTTTAAAATAAGCTTCCATGTTTGTAAGTTGTATTTCCAATTATTTCACATTTTTAACTTTTTTTTTTTTTTTTTTTTTGGATGGGCTCCTTTTTACTACTAGTGCTGTACTTTGGTCATCGTAAAACTAAGCTATAATCGAAGAGGGAAATAAACTTTGGATTCATTTTTTTATGAAAAGTATATACAAGTGTATAGCCTACATGCAACAGATTCGTTTAAAACAAAGTTTTACGATTGCTTAGCTTGTTTATGATTTCAAGTTTGTTAAAATTTTATCTCACAGTTCTGAGTTTTCTTGTGGATTATCCGCGAATCTCCCGGATAATCGGGAGTCTAAAGCATATTCAATTCGTAGTAATAAGATCATTCCCGGAACTGCCAGAATGGTTTTGCCAAAAAAAAAAAATTATAACAATAAATAAAAATAAAAACATCAAATGCTTATTGGTGGAATTGTCGACGACCTAATCTAGGAGAAATTATTTCCCCAAAGTTAGTTTTTCAAAATTGATAACTTCTTTTATTCCTTAATAAACCTGCGGAAAATTCGGTAACTATGTCAGAACTTACATTTAATTTTGTCATTCAACTTGAAAAAGTTTTCTAGAAATGCTAGATTAAAAATGTTTCGCTGAAAACATTCTGACAGAACATGTCAACGAGCTAAATACTGCAGCTAAAGATGTTATCTAATATTCCGCGTAAAACAAATTACACTGAACTTCTGTCATCTTATCTTTTTTAAGTTAGCACGATAACACACTTATATAAGGGGGATTTCATAGTCGCAATGTTAAGGTTTCGCCAATATATTTTCTAAACAGTTATAGTGAAATGTTGTGCGGAATTTGAATATTCGTCGCGTGATAAATTGGCCCAAGGCATTCTGTACGAACAAAAAACTGCTTATGGGTATGAACTGCAATTTAATTTTTTGGATGGATAAAAGTTGAGAATTGTGCACAATTAAAATTTCGAAAAAAATACGATGTTCCAAAAAAATTGGAATCAACTTTATTCAATGTTCTCATTATTTTTATTCGAATTTATAAAGATCATAAATTTGACAATTTAGCTTTCGAAGCTGCACGCGTAGTATTTGCTTTAGCATGTACTTAAGAGGTTCTCCAAAATTCAGTAAAACTCAGCAATAAACTAAGCACGCAGCATTGGTATGTTGGCGTCTTGATATGCATCCAGTCAGATATGTTTCGCAGAAAACCTTCACTTGACATACTTCTGAAGAAGCATATTTATAAGAGTTTGCAAAGTTTTAAGAGAAAAGTTTAAGGGGATCCAAAAGTTCAATACCCGAAATGAAAATATATACATGTGTGTATATTAAAACCATAGTTTTGTTTTAACAATATGAAAAACAGTAACCCACATGGGGAGGAAGTAAATAAAGCATAAATACGACAGGCTCGATTATCTGGGGGCGAATTAACCGGGTCACGGTTTATCCAGGGTCCCAATTTACCTACAAAAACTAACTGTAATAGGTACACATGGGCATGACTCAATTAGGTCAAATGATAGATAAACTGACTTTCTATGCAATATTATTTTTAAATTGCATGCCATGTAAATTAATTCGTAAAATTCTTCATAAATGGAATAATATTTTTCTAATTATTTGACATTCAAGCCCTGTATTGTTACTTTTTCTTACATTGTGGATTATCCAGATTTCGGTTATACGATTTTTCCACTAATTGTCCAATTCATTAAAAAATACATATACTGACCAAAAATCTACAGATGCTCAACGAATTCTTTTACATTTTTCCCAAATCACCTTTACAATCTACTGATAAATGAATTCCAAGTTTTCAAAAGTTTCCAAGTTTTAATAAAATCCACAAAGTTTACCATGTGTCATACCTTTAAAGTTCACGAAAACAACATATTGAAATTTTCTTAAACGAAAATTTTGCGGCAAAATCAACCAATTAAGTCTGTCCCAATCTCGATTTTTATTATACTCATACTAATCGACTAAAAGTTTCATTTTTCACATTTTTTTTTTCAATTAGCAGCCATCATGTCGAACCCATCGGTGGGAACGTTCCTCAGCACCTGCATCATCGTCCTAATTACCTGCTACCTGATCATTTCCTAACGTGTCTAACGTAATTAAAATTGCCTACGCCTACAGTTCGGATGCTGACAATTAATTCTTGCATCCAAGTGTCAGAAAAAACAAAAAGCGCCAATGAAAAAAAAATCGCAAATTCCGCGCTCGACCAAGGCACCATCGAGGAGGAAACTGCGAATGTGCGACTCATTCCGCCAAAATCTCAGCAAATTTCGGTGAAAAACGGGCCCAGTATCTCCGCACCAGAAGTGTGCTCCAAGCGCCAGAGGAGGAGGAAGAGGTGTTCCGTTCGCCCATCATTAGCTCGACCATCCTCAAACATCTTTATCATCAACTGCTTAAACTAATTTCGTCGAAGGCAAAGCTAGTAAAAGAAATATAATCTCTGCCCAACCTGATTGGAATCCAGGATTCTTGGCCAACCTGCGAGCCAGTGACGTCATCGACTCCACGTGGTGAGCGCGAGGATTTTCCGGATAGTTGTGCCATCGTGCAGTGATATCATGGGTGGGATGGTAGATCCACGCGGGTGAAATGAAAAAATAGTGCACGAGCCCCCCACTATATCTGCCACAAGGAAGAGCAAAAATGCCGCAATGAGCCCAACCAGCCACAACTTTGAACGACAACCACTTCTGGCAGTCTCCACTGCTTTGCTCTCGCCGGAAATACACTCTTGCTCTACAGCTAGTTGCGAGATTTATGAATTGAGGAGAGGATTAGCGACTGCCTCCCCCTTTCCGATCTCTGGATTTGCCATACTCGAATAAAAAAAGCCGCTCGAATAAATAGAAAAAACCAACCAAAAATACGAAATTTCGGAAAAATCCCGTCGACGTTGGGATTTGCGGACGTCTGCCACTCTGGCACGAGTCATGCATGTGGACGTCGTGGCTGTGCTTGTGGTAAGTCACATCCTCATTTTCCTATTTTTCACGAAATTTTCACTGGGCCGGGATCGTTGGAATTTGGATCCCAACCAGGTATCTGGTTTAGTCGGTACTGATGTTTTGAAAAAATAGCTTTCCAGTTCCCACATGTTGTTTTATGTAAAATCTCAGAAACCATGGTCACGGCAGGATTCGATGAAAAAAATTTGCAGAATTTACTACAAATTATCACGTGTACATATGACAACGTGGATATAAGCAAGATTTAATGCATACGACAAGATGTCATACGAATTTACGAGAACAATATAACTGCTAAACTCCAACAGAGCAGACTGAAAAGATCCGATTTTTTTCCGTAGAAATGATATTTTACTATAATGCAAAACTGTCAACTTGTGGTTAATTAAAAAAAATTAAGC
>JAQGAO010002042.1:0-21271 GCA_034697705.1 Ommatoiulus sabulosus | reverse complement strand
TCCCTGGCGAAGAATTGCTAGTGAAGAACTTTCCACGGCGAAGAGTTGCTGGCGAAGAATTGCTTGCGAAGAATTGCTAGCGAAGAACTTTCCGGATACGATTTGAGATGGCCCCACAAATAATGGTATTCGGAACATTTACAATTGTGATGCAAAACCATCAAATGCTTGTAACTCCTTAATTAAGCCTCAAGTGCAACTGTTTTTCCGATTGAAAGATGTTTATTTTTCACTCCTCTACCTCACTCTTCAGTTTGAGCATGACCTTTGGAATCACTCTGTATACTTCGTCCATAAACGTTCTTCGATACCGGGGATAATAAGAGGGGGAAAAAAATCAAAAACAGTCTATAGTATTTAGAAGTCAATTTCTAAAATTAGTACCTGCCAAGAACGTCTGTCGCGCGCGAGCTAACTGCCCGGATGATATGTGACACGCGACTAAGAGCAGGCAATCACCGATAGCACCGATGCCATTAGTGATTGCCCGCCTACGGGGGCAGCTCGACTGGAACTTTTATAGTTATTTGGACTCGGCTTCGAAATTCATACGACGTAATCCGACAATCCTTACAAAAGCATTCTGGACAAGCTCGACTAATTAAATTTCAAAAAGTAATGCATCGTATACTTCCGCCAAATTCGCTCGTCTTAACGACGAGAAACCATATTACTTCGAGAGGCATCTTTCATACCATCCTCCACGACCATATTTTTTTTTTGGGGGGGGGAGTGATGAAAAAAAGGAAGTGAAAAATCCAATTAGCAGAAAAATAATCCTAAATAAGAAATAAATCCCATTTGTTTCAACTTATCTCGTGTTTCCCATTTTTTAAGTTTCTGCACGAGCGCCGCCACACGCGTCCAACTGCTCAACTGCTAAGCCAAGAATGCCAAAAAAAGCTCGACTTGAGCGTGATAATTTCGCCTGAGCTCGGTGAGGAAGCACGTCTAGTGTCGTTCTCAATTTAATTATCCCGAGCCGCCCAATTTCTAACGTTTTTTGGCGTCTCATTTTCTTATCATTTCCACGCGAAAATGAAACGAAATTCACTTATTACTGGAAGGAATCCCTAGAGGGTGTTCACGCGCGTCAATTCGAGTTAAAAATAATTCTGATGAGCGGAGAATTTGCATATTGACCCCTGAAAAGCGCCCCATATCCGCGCGGGCTTTTTTTTTGTACCCCCCCGCAACCTGCTTATCACGCCTCAGAGTTCACATTTGAAAAATTCATCATCATTTTGCATAAACAAATTATACGTTTCCTTTCTCACTTGAAATTCATCCGACATTTCGATTGCCTCAGATTTACGTTTAGGAAATGAAAAATGCAAATTCGCGCTTCTTTTCGGCAAAAGTGACAAGAGCGTAGAAATGGATTAGGATGCCAGGGGTAAGCGCACTCATATTTCCTTCCTTGAGCACCTCGACGCTTGGGCATTTCGAAATACTGCGATATTCAAACTCAACGCCTTTCAGCTGGATGCTAACTCGACTAGCAACATTATTTTTTTTTCTTCCAATATTATGGGCAACTTTGTTGGTTCATACTTCGAAAATTGAATTACATTTTCCCGCGAACGTATGCCTGTCAACAAGTATGCTGAATAATGTTATCATAACTAACCGAAACTAAAAAGACGTTTTCAAGACTTAAGTCTTGTTGATCATCTTCGGTGAGAAATATTTAAATTTCGTATTTTTTTTTAAATAAAAACTATGCAACATGACTTATTAAAATATTTTTATGACAACAGCTAGAGCCCTGCGCATTCTAAAAAGCTGCTCTTGGCCTATTTCAGCGCTCAACCTAGGGAGGTTTGACTGTATAATGTATGAAGGGAAAAAGGAAATAAATAAGAAAACCGCCGACGAACAGCGAAAAGCTGTTCAATCAACAGTCCTCATAGTGAAGAAGATTACGGCAAAGATGACAACAAAATTTCAAACCCAAAATTCAAAAGATGAAGATTTGAGGAGGAAAATCGGAAAAAGGCCAGAGAAAATCGTGCGGAAAAGGATGACAATTTTAACCCTTGGGTGGACGGCTTTATCAGGCATTGTCAAACAAGGTCCTTATTATAATCCATCCATTCATCTTTTTAAAAATCCCCAGGCTTTTCGATTCACGAAGGAATTTTCGAGCGAGACATTAGCGAGGGGCTCAACCTCGCAAAAATGGAATAATTTCAAACTACGACCGTTTCGGAAATTGAAAATGGGGCAGAAATCCGCGAAAACATCGCAGTCGGACGGCGAAGCGAAACCAAACGATTTTTGCCATTTCCTGAAAAAAACATTTTGAATTTAAAATGTTTATAGGGTCAGAAAAAGAAAAGGTAATGGATTTTCAAACGCTTTCGTTCATTCTTCTAATACCGGTAGAAATATTTTATGAGCGCTCTGACAAAGGCAATAATAAGTTGTTTCGGCGTACGAATAGTTCTCGGAGTTTGAAATATGGTTTGTCAGGCAAGTGATGGCTTACTTTGAAGGGGTCGCTCGGGATTTAGCTAACCTTTACAGCCCTCTGGGCCCAATTTCATAACGACTGTCACCAGTCGGTCAGAAGTCGGAACAAAAAATGACAAGTTCTACTCTAAAACCTATCTGACCGCTTAAAGCGGCCACAGGCTGACCTAAACAAGGGATTTCAAAGCTAATGCCTTCGGTCAGACCTCCCTAAACATATTTATTGCGCCTGTCTCAACGTATTTATTTATAAACTAGTGCTTGCAAAAAAACGTGCATTTGCTCTTTTTTGCTGTACATCTACATCATTGAAAATTATGTCAAAATATGAATGATTTGACAAATACAGTAAAGCCTGAACAAATTATCAAGTTTTCGTTGTTTTAAATGCTTTTTACTTCATATGATCATGTTTTCAGCGATTTTTTCTATCTGAATAACATGATCGGCTGAATTTAAGGTAACTTATGATGTCCAGAAATGCTGCAAGATAACGCTATACTTCGGTTCGCTTTCCAGCATCAAGAAACAACCCATTCGTATCCTCGAGTAAATAAAATATTAAAAAAATATTGCCGGAAATTCTACGCACATGTTATTTTCATGATTTTCTTTATTGAATTAGCCTTTAGCCATGCAGAAGACAAGCGCTTTCGGGGTAAACGTTAGAAATGCGAATGGAAATGTGGGCACGAAGTAAAAAAAAAAACAGTCGGTGGAAAAAAAAAGGAAACAACTATATTTTCACGACCTGTTTCACTGTAATGAATGACAAACAGAACCCGGAGTGCGCAAAAAAAATTGGCAAAAAATACGTCTACAACTCTATAGGTTGGCATAGGTTGGTATGGTTGGCAAGTGAAATAAATCTTGAAATGGTAAAATATTCCGCAGCCATTTTTCCAACAAGAACGACCAAAAAATGAAAATTTACCAGAAGGAAAAATTCAAAAAGAAAAAAAAAGCAGTTTGGATAGCACAACTGCCAGCACCGCGAGAGATGAATGAAAAAAGACGTGGAAGCGAAAGGCGGAAACGCTTCACTAAATATATATAAAAATATCGAGAGAGAGCGAATTCATCTTTATTATATCCGGGATTTCTTTTTTAACCCCCACCTTCCATCCCATTCCCCCTTGTTTCGATTTCACCGAGCCGTACAAGAGCTAAAAAAAAAATTCGTCACAAACAATATTTGCGCGTATTTGTACGTGTAGGATTATGTTCGAGTCTCGGAAAATATGGGCCATGGAATTGCACCTTCACAAACCCGCGGAGTTTTCTACGAAAATAAAAAAAAATAACCCGGATAAGCATACTCCATTTCTGACGCATGTAGCATGCACAATGCAAAGACGAAATCTTCGATTAAATATCAATCCGATTGGAAAGAGGCTCGCGCACAAAATCTGAATCTCGCTAGAACATGGCTAAAACAACACTTATCTTCTCTATGCACACATGACAGACAGTCATAGCAAACTTTTTGAAACATAAACATGACTGAAATGGCATCGACGGGGAAATGGAGCAAGAAAGCAGCTGCAGTTTATGTTGGATGGATTCGGAGAGTTAAACGAGAAAGCGATATCAGATAAACGGGGGAAATGGGGAAGACGCTATACCCTGATGATGATGATGATGCTGATGAGGAATAAGGGGGGGGGAAACAGATCATTAGGATGAAATGAGAGAAAACCAGGTATATACGGCCGAAAGGTTGCTAAATATAAAATATAGAAATGAAAACATGAAATGATTACGTATCACTGTAGGTAATACGTGGTTGCTTTTTCGAAATGTTATCAGAGTTTATTTTGATAGATCATCGATCGTTCTAATTATCGTGATATAAGGCTGTTTCCACACTGAAGGAAACAGAGGAACTTTTTGTTGCTAATAGCTGACAGTTGGTTACATACATTGCTTACATATAAGTTTGTTTTCAGAAACAACTGACAATCAACTTTCTGTTGTTAATTGATTGCTACTTGTTCTGGAAAAAATGAAGGTACCAATTTACGTGAAAATATTATGTAAAACAATTCATGTGAACAATTGGAAGCAATTAGAAACATTTGCTTAGTTTAAATGGAATTAATGCATAACATTGTCGAAATATTTTACTTAGCATTTAAAAAATCTTTGCCAAAATGGATTACTTGCATATTTCGTCAGCTTGCATATACTGTATCACGTGACATTTCAATCATACCATTGGCGAAAATGACCCGGAGGCAGAGACGAGGCACGTTCTTTTAGTTGATGATTCGGTGAAAAGATCACGTGATGTAACCCCATTTAAAATTAGCGACTTCTTTGTCTTAAGTAATAACAGTCTCAAATACATTAATTTATCGATTCCGCAATTACAAAAAGAGATTTTTAAAATGTACGTGTGCGTTATATAGACCTTTTACGAAAATTCGATTAATTCTATATAAGGGCAATAAGGTCTTATTGGTTTTTTTAGTATTTTGATTCTCTGCTAAGATTTAACTTCAGATAAAACCGAAGTTAATACACTTATTGATTGAGTGTTATTTTCGATTCTGTTCTTGGTCGTAGTCTACAAAGATAAGAATTATTCGAGATCGTAGTCGGCATCCAAAACAACATAAGAATTATTTTTCTCAAAAAGCCAAATATTTTGTTTACAATTCGATTTATTAGAAAATTATTAAATTCGAACCAGCGATTGAGTCAATAACTTCGAATTACGTTATTTCAAACTTAATATTTCTGTTAATGTTAAACATCGCAAACACGTAGCATATTACTGGAAGAAAACACGTAGACATACTGTACATTCCATGCTTCGATGGAATTATAATTTTCAAAGGTAACATTCGTGCATCTGGGTAGCCTTAAGATTCCTGGGGAAATTAAGGGTGCATTATAAAAGCTTTTAAAAGGTTTATTTCCTATAATCTGTCCCGTGTTGCTTGCCGAGATAATGACTTTCATATTTTTTCCCGAATACTACGCTCGCATCTAGGTATTTCTCACTTGGTCCTAGCGTATTTTCCACGTTAGATTTTAAATTCAGACAAATTATCTCGGTGATATGGCTGCGAGGAAGCCAGAATTATACGCAGCTCCAGAAAATGCGCCGTTAAGAACTACCGAAAAAATCGCCGTAATAAGCCAATAACCGAGACTGGAGTTGCTAATTCGATTTGACTGCCAGTCAGAGCGCTCAGACCACGATTTGATTCAATTTATGACAATGGAGAAATATACATCTATCTAGGAAATATAAGAGAGAAATTATATAAAAGTGCAAGGTTTGCGACGCTAGTGTCAGCTCCGTTTCCCCGTACATCCATTGTCTCTCCCCACTCCTTCATCATCATTTCCTTTCCTTGGTTTTAATTTAATTCTCTTCGTAGCCAAACAAACAAAAAAACTAGCCTAAGACGGATATTACCCCCAAACACGTTTCACTGACTGCTAGCTCGTATAGGACCCTCGATTCAAGACGCTCCATTTGTTATTTGCACAATTTTGTCAGAAATCAGTTTTTTCAACGTCACTACCAACGTAAATAAATAATGTGAAATAAACACATAACATGTTAAAAATCGAATTGTAAAATCGATTAGGAACAACCTGCTGTTATACTGCTGTGTCTCGAATTGATCCGAAAGTATATAACAACCACTTGAAAAACAGTGGGAAAAAGGGGTTCTAAAGACGCATCAGAAATGTGATGCAAAGTCCTCGAACATTTGCTTAATCTGTAATTACTGCATTTACTAGAATTTTTTTTCCATTTTGAAAATATAACAAATTTCCGTTTAAATTTAATTTTAAAAAAATATGTGTTATGTGCATTTGTGAAAATAACGAAAAAATACGTTGTTATACGTCGAAGGCGATACGCAATAAATGAGTTATAGCTTAAAACGAGCATTAAAATATCCCGATACTGTATCGGTACGCGATTTCATTAAAAATTATGGCGGATATTCTAATAAAAACGTGGGGCAACGATCCCAAATTCAATTACAGCTCCCAAATCCATATATATATAATATAAAAAATAAAGGGGAAAATAAGTTCTTCTAAACATATGTTACTGCACTACAGGGCACGCAGGCTGCAAGCGGCTTAAGGGGCTCCCTAGCATACAATACCGTCTTTTTATAATCCTGAATTCAAAATCAATACAATGTCTAAATGTTTATCGTATGATGGCTTAATGTGCCCCCTACAGTACTCCTTTTTTCATTTAAATTCAGGTCTATTAGCTTTCTATCCCTCGCTGGTACAAAAATGCCAGACAATGTCATTCGCACGATCTGACGTTTAATTTAAATAAGCTTCATTCCTCGCGCGATGTTTTCCGGTATTTTAGATTTCGCAAATCTACTTAAACTATCTACTGGTATAGGGCCTAATCTGCATGACGACCATCATAATGTGTGTAAAAATACAGCGTTCCTCATTTCGGAATCGAACCATTAAAGCATTCGCTCATGACGTTTAATGAGGTCTTTATCGCTTATTTTTAGCACCAGTATAAATAACGGAACTGTACGCTGCCAATTCCATTTATGAAGAATGGTTTCATTAATAATGCCATTCAAATCGAGGGCACTTTGAAGACAAGTACCAAATACACCTTGGAATATATGCGAAAATGCATTTTATGAATGCAGGTAAAAAGAGTGTAATTTTTAATGAAAACTGAAAAAATTTGAAACAATCAAAAGCGGAACATTTCAAGAGAGGCAATATTTTAAAAAATATAGATTTCGCTGATTTTTAAATGCAGAAGCAAATGTTCCTTTGCAAATTTTAAAAATACCATTGAACTATACTGTGCACTCATTCAGTTGCTACGATCACATCGCACAGCGTTTCGATTTAAACGATAATTCCATAAATTTGTCAGAATTTCCCGTGGGAAGTGAAATTGCCCAATTTAACAAAGTTTTGAATGAAACGTTTGCAAAGGTTACGTTTAGCGATTATTCGATTTATGTTCCAGGTCGAAAAAATAAAATGTGTTAAAAATGAACAAAAATATATATAGAATCTACAAAAACATGCCAACCGAAAAAAGGGTTCACGCAGTGAAAGATTACTTTCCCATAAGAGTGATGATTTTTAAGTGAGATAAATATGCCTCTTTTTTCCAAAATAAATACCTGGGGATACAGAAAGCTTAAGTTTAAAAATAATGGCGTTGCGAACCAACGTCCCTGATCTATCGTGTTGCTACAGAAATCACGAGTCATTTCGCTAGCGCGAGTAACAAATTATATGTCATTGAAAACAAATATTTTCTTTCTTTTTTGCTTGGAAAACCTCAAAAGTTTAATCGTTGACGCCAGCGTCTCGCAGTGCTCAAGGGATTAAAAACCGAAAATTGATTCCGAATTGCTTTAGGTTTAGGGAATCGCGATCCATAAAACGCAAAAGCCTGAAACGAGCGAATAAATGTCACACCCAAGTATTGAAATAAATGGTTGTGAAGCGTCCCCATTTTAGCAATTGGATTCTGTTAAAATAAGACTAAAACGCATTAAGTCTCCTCTCGTAGAATGACGAGGGAGAAAGTGCCACGGGGTGCATCAGGCTGCAGCTTACATAAAACGAAACAATGGATTGATTAGCTTTACTTTTTCTTGGATGAACAACGTCTGCCAAAATAAGTTTGGGAAACGATCAAATGATGAAGTTATCGATGCAGCAGACGGTGTTTAAATTGATATTTACGACGACATTGACAGAAAAATGCTCTTGCACGAGATCATATTAACGGGGAAAGTGGGATAAAAGGCATTAAAAGCAGAGGTAAGACTGAAGAAGCTGGGACGAGGCTGCCAAAAAGCTCCAAATGGAATTGGAAATGCCAATAAAAATAAATGCCGCCAGTGATGTGGCACAAATTTAGATAATTCGTCGGCAATATTTAATTACTCGCTTATTTATAATATCACTTAAGGAGTACACGATTCCCATTACTCCCTACTGCGCCTGCGCGGCATTTGCATTAAGGAACAACATTGTCAATGTTTCATTATTGCATGAGAACAATTGAAAAACCATAAAAGAACGGAGTGAAAAATTCGGTTTCTAGACATGATCTACAAAAACCTCGCGCTTTGCTTTCGGCTAAACGATGGTTTTAACTTTCAACCACAAGTATGTAATGTTTGTGGGGGCACAAATGATTCATTCAGCATCATTTTGATAAAGACATTTTTTTAGAAGCATTTAAGCATATTTAAAAATGCGAAACAAAAGATGTTTGTTCGGCACGTTCGCCACGTACTCCTCGAAAGCTAGAAAAATTCAAATTTTCAAGCAAATGTGTTTAGTAACCGCAACACGCCGCCGCTCGATGTATATTTAATGGAACCTGAAGCACACTCGGAATGTGCATTCTTCGTACCGAAGCTATATATGCTCCAAAAAATGAACTACATTATATCTGTCGCGACCTAACAAAAAAAAAGGTAATTCCCATTGCCAAATATCACAAAATCCCATCTAAATGAAACTTGCCTTTCCAATTACCATGATCCAACAGAGAAAATCCATCGCTACACCCTTAATCTCTGTTTGTTTAGCAGAAGAGTGGTTGATGCGTTTATATGCTCTTTTTATAAATAATCTCACTTAAAATGCGTATCCACGACACTTTCCATTCCCATATGCCGTAACCACGCATGCACCGCTGCATGCAGACACGAACGAGCATATTTTAGGAAAAAAAATTAAAAGCAATAACGTGCGTATGATCCATCGTGCGCAGAAACTGTTATTCGATGAAATTTCCAGCGTATATAAATTATACTATAAAACGCAATAATGAATGCTACTTTTTTAGTCAATACTTTAAGACGACCTTAGCACGAACAACAACTCGTGCACATTGCCCTGGCTTTGTCGTAATATGGGTTGCAATTTTTATTTTCGATTTTCACTTCCAAATGCGATTTTGATATGGTAACAAACGAGCGAAATTGCCCTGACGTGCTCTTTCGCTTCCTATTATTTAATGAAGAGAGACTTTCCCAGGCCTAACTGCGTTTTAGCAGAACATCGCCGACTAAAATACAAAAACAGGAATTAAAAAAAATCGTTGAAAAGGACTTACACGCAACGCTTCAGGCAGATATGAATTTTTTTTGCGTGAATGCTGATTACATGCCCAGAAAGTATTAGCATTACACCCTAGGCCTCTAAATTATTTAATCGATAGGATGCCCGGTAGATCTAGCTTTGTGTGGTGCATTGATGTTTAATGGGCTCTAAAATGCACGGTATTTATGAAAGATGGAAAACACGCAAAAATACTGTGCGCTGCTGCATGAACGAACAGTGAATAGTGGAGAAAACATGAGCTTGCGTTTTTTGGCAAATTTATCATGAAAAACCTAAACAACGAAAATGGATAAACGTTTCTGAAGAAATTCAGTTTATGTAAAATAATTATAATGAAAATATCCAGTAATTTAATTCTTTGATCATCGAAGTTAAAATTGCATTTTAGTGCATATTACTCTAAAGAGTAAATTTACAATGTACATATATTGTACATGTACGAGTGGAGTTAAACGATAAGTGATTTTTAGTAATATTGTAAATATAATTATAATTATCAGGAAACCGATAAATGGCAATTACGTGTAAAATATTAAAAACATTAAATATTGTTTTCCAATATTTCATACATGTGAGATTGGTTTACATGTCGTATAGAACTACAATAAATTCGGAGTTTCATATCATCCGTTTTGTTCCCCTTTCAAATATTCTTCAATTGTAGCATGTTTCGTTGATATTTGCGGATCTTCTTTCCTAAAGCATTTCAACATCTTATAATCGCATCCGGTTCAAAGCACACAACTCTTCACATTTCAAGATCAACAAAATCGGAAAATTCCACGCAACAAACGGTGATATGGACAGAAAGAACACCGAGGATTATCCAATCTAGAGACGGAATTTCAATTTGCGAGAAACCTCAACTTGGGCTTAACTAAGTGCTCAATTTAGGCCTCAGTCGAACGATATCCTAAATACTAATTGCCATGCAGGAGTTTACCATTACTAAAGATGAGACTCGAACCAAGAGCAACAACAGCAACAGCAGCAGCAGTACAACAACAACAAAAACAGCAAATGCAGCGCTAATCTTCAAGATAGTCGTTTAAGAGACCTCTTGTAGAAACAGGAGAAGACACGAGGCGAGAGAGGAAAAAGGTGTTATGTACTTTCTTAATCCTTCTGCGAAACCAACGACGACATTGATGGGGGATGAAAGGTACTATCGACGTAGAAGAAAAGTGATGGCAAGTTGTTTTATCCAGAGTAAATTAGTCAGCAAATGATCAAGTTAACGGCACAACGACCGCGAATAAGCCATTCACTATCAAATATGGGCTGAAATGGATTGAATGGGAAGGAAGACGATCTCCTGGGACAAGCCAACAAATGTATATCATTGGCGCGCACGGGATGTTGTTATTTCAGCAGCAAAAATGGATGCGAGGGAAACGAGCATTGAAATAATATACATACAAAATCCTAGGGGAGATGGGCATGCAGAAAAACAACGAGATTACATCGATGAAGTTTCTGCAGAGGTGTGGACTGGTGTACCTGCAGGCCTCATCCTATACAGTAGGAGTACGCCATCAGCTTGTCATAATACGAGCAAAGCAATGTTTATAAATACGTACGTCGAGCAACTATTATACCCACAATGTAAAAAACTTGCAAGTTCTTAATAGGATATTTTAAAATAAATGTTAGAAAAATTCCCTGATTCGATATGTACTTCATAGTTTTATCGTTTTCATGGCAGCTATGACGTTAAATTTACGAGCATGGCGTATGGGACTACATCTTTGTCTAGCCAACTGGTAAACATTAAAATCAAGATAAACGGTATATTAATAACTACAGCTATATTTATTATTATGTGGCGCGTCCGACTTTCTCCTTGCTTTCCTGTCTAAAGGCAGCTTAAGGAAATTTTTAAAGAAGCGAAATTTAACGAACGTTCTTCACAAATTTTAATATCCCACTGTTGCGTGTGCTTTATGCATGTGCTATGTTTACGTGATAAATATTCAATATCTTCAATCCCACCAAAAACGCGTCGTGCCATAGGTAAATAAGCCACTCTCCGTGTTAAAAAACACCAATTTTGTATAATTATCGCATTTCGTAACGACTCACATTCTAATCAATACATGTGCTATCATGAAGCTCGTGGCACCGAAGCATTTGATAATTCGTTCTCGAAAAATATCCACATACAGTATATACTGCTAACTTTTCCAACACACTATAAATTCAGCTAACATCCCATTACAATCAAAAACCCTAATTTGAATAATTGATGTGAAATAACCATCATGACACGTTTGTTGGGAGCAGATTACAACGATAATCAATTGACCAAAACCTCGCGGCTAACGTGACATACACGATTCCAAAACGTGCATAAACGTTTATTTTGTGCAATCAAAATACAATTTACGGTCTCAGCAGCTGTTCACGCTTTGACTTTGCAGAAAACTATACTGTATTTCACATGCCCTCAAACTGAAGCTGACCAGAATTTCGCAATTCCAAACACGTTTCGCAAACAGCCAAGGCTGAAATCGCCAATTATCAGCGTATGCAAATGAGGCCTTCCTAATATCTCCACGTGCCTGCCATCGAATAATCGATATAATTTAGGCACTTGATTTGTGCTCTACTAATTACTCGGCCGACGTTATCGTGTATACCTGCAATTATAATTTCTGCTGGAGTATTCATTCGCGAGCGCTCGCGTCTCGCATATTGTAGTAAATTTCCAGAGGGTGATGACTTTTCCACGCTGGGAACTTAAGTCATGCGAACTGAAGAAATATCTCGGAGCTTGAAAGAAAAGCCTATAATTTGGTGCCATAAAAGCGTTTCTCGAACAATCGCGAGAGCGTGCCTGTACATGTGCGCCTAATATTAGATTACCTTTACGCCGAGGCGCATTGTGTGCTAGCTGCGTTTATATACTTTTAATTTCCTTCGACAAATAATGGCTGATTTGATATGCGAAGCAATAATGAAAACTCGCTATGGATTATTTGCGGGATGAAGCCGCGAACAAACGAGTCGAAGGGAACATAGACCCCGGCGAGGAAAACCTATTCCAGAAAATGCATCGCCCCTAAAATGCATCTTATGTTGCAGCCTTTTCCAGAAAGGTTCCGGATTTCCGGGAATATAAAGTGTAAACACACATACTTCCCTCTCGCATTGTCTACCGCGCGCGCTCCGTACGAGTTCATGCATTCAAATTAACTTTACATAGAGCGCGGCAATAAACCCAGCTCGAATTAAATGAAATTGGATATCAATATAAAAACACCAACTGATCCTGATGTACGCCGCGTGCCCTAGCACTGTCTCAAGTTTGAATTAATAATCGCGAAAAATGCGACCGAGCGAAAGAAGCTGATTGGGTATTTCTGGTTGTGTACTGTGTATAGATTACCGTAAAGCAATTTGCAAAAGCCTCTTCTGACTAATCCAGCCATTGTGCACGGTTACTTTTTCATTACGTTGATCATGCAGGTACAGATCAATGAATGCTGCGGGTTGTGAATTGATCTCGATGTTCTTTTGGCCCTCGAGACAAATATGGCCGCCAAGAAACTTCGAAACCGATACGATATGTTCTCCCCGTGGCAGAGTATTTTGTCAAACCTGCAATTTCATGATCATTAAACGATTCTTACATCAATAAGATATTCCATGATAAACATAGGCGTCTGAATGACATTGATGATGTATGACTATATACATGTAATGTACATGTACATATAGTTAATGAAGATGGCAAGTTTGTTCGTTTTCAGAACCCGGTCATAAGAGCCAATAAATTATACCTGTTAGTAAAAAAAACAAAAAGACCTTCCACTTGAGGAAAATCCAGCATGCATATTGACTATATGATGTTTGTTGTGCAACGATCAATGTAAAGCCCACTTAAAAAAGGTAGTTTAGACTTAAAAATCGAATCCAAAACTTTTTAAACAAATGTCCATAACAGCTAGATTATATTTCGGAAACCATTATTGTGAACTTTGAGAATTTGTCATAAAACATTAGTGTACAAGCATGTTGAATTTTTTAACATGTAGCTATTGTTATTGAAAGCGTGTATTTTCTGACGTCTGTTATTACGAACTACGGTTTAAACATACACATTTTGCTCATCCCTTGAAGTTCATCTTAACGAGATTATTATATTAGTCGAATTTACATTATAATCACAGCAGAAAATGAAATATCTATGAAGCGGAGCAAACAGGGTATTAAAGTTTAATCCCAGGTAAGCAAAAGAAAAAGGGGCAAATAAATTTAATACAAATAAAAAATATATAAGTCTTAAAATAACTTAAATTACCATCTTTTTGTTTTCCGCTGCACGAATAACACAATAATTTGAACTTACTCCAGAAGATTGCCTCAACCTTTGAAAGTTATCCTTCTTCTACATGTATTTTCAAGATTCGACTGTACAGAGTGGCACCTTAATGGTACGTCATGGCGAAGTGAACCAAGATAACGCGGCCTAAATTGATTGTTAAACGTGCTGTCAGGACGACATCTTACTAATGCCGCAAAAAGTCCATCCATCATTAGTGGGCCACCATCGAAGTATTTACTTCGGAATCAGGAAGGGTTCTCAGAAAACACCGGATACATCGTGTTGGATTTCACCATGAAATTGGCATGGCTGCACTTAGCTCATTTAACTCCCAATCGAAATGGGATCGCAAATGGTCTTTAGTAGGGGAGAAAACGACTCTCTCCAACATTTAATTCAAGTGGAATGTTCGTCTATAACTTCTTCCTGCATTAGACCGTGAAATTCTTGATTCACTTCCCAGTGATTTCTGGGCGAAAAAATGGTGAAAAGGGTCATCTAGAATGGTGGATGTTGGCACTGATAGGCCTCTCGCAGTTGGAGGGACCCCACAAAGCTTTGATGAATTCGGGGATCCAGTCTTTGCCTAGTTCGCATAATCCATCATGACTTTCTTTTCTATTTCACAGTCAACACTCCGTTCGTGGGCACCTCTCAACCATGAATGATTCTCGCAGCAACGTCCAGAAATTATCTCGAGGATGTACATCCTCAGCCGTTCGCCTGGGCGACGAACACATCGAACAATCCACCAAAAATGGTATTTCGCTGCGCTTGACCGCATGCTCGTTTCATTATGTAGGACAGTGCGTGCAATCCGATTGCCCGAGGAAACTTGTTTTGAGATACATGTTTATATTTGGACCGCATTCCCAGAATCAATAGTTTTAATGAATTGGTTGCTTTGGCTTTCCTTAACAGTTAGCACGAGCTAACTAAAGCATTGCGTGCATCGAAACGTGTGCTCAAGCAGAAATTAGACAAAGAAAATCAGCGTGGCCTGTAACGCAGTTACCTCGCTATCCTGGGCACATATTTCATCAGACCATGGCGCGCCCATCTTTGGGAGGTGTTTCCACCGTACGCGCCTTGCATCCCTTTCCCATTGGCTTTCTGCGCGAACTCGTTGCACCACCCTCAGCTCCCACGCTTGCTTTTTTTTAGCAATTTTTCCATCCTTATCTCCTTCCCGTCTTCATCAATCAGAGTTTGAGATCGGAAAAGGCACGACTTTCTGCCCTTCTCATTTGAGCACAAATTTCGGATGCGAAAAAAAGCATAAAAGAAGCCGCAAATGCCCTAATAATACAAGACCGAGAAGAAAGAAGAATCGGACCGTAGGAAACAAAAAAAAAACAAAGTCACAATGAGAAATGAATTGAGTTTGGGTAAAAAGAGACCCTGCTCCTTGCAGGGAGCCAATTTGCGAACCTCCTATGTGCCCACTGCAAAGCAGTCAAGTGACGAGACGAAACTCGAGATTAAAAAAAAAAGCCCAAATTACCAAAGAGAGGGCAAACAAAAAAAAAAGCTCGGGACAAATAAAAATGGGGAAAAAGGCAATCGATGGATTCCATGCGTGGAATAATGGCAACTGCTCAATGGATTGCTCATGCGCACCGATGGCAACGCGCATCATGCACACAACACCCAATTCTGGCGTTGTCGATCCCTATTGAAAAACGATGGCGCAACGCTTAATTCGTGCAATCATGGGAGCAATTTTTCAACATCGGATCTTTTCGATATATTGGATTGCCAAATTCGCCAGGGGAAAATAATTTTATATAAAAAATACCGTACAAAATAAACACAAATAAACCTTGCTCAAAGCCATTGGTACATGTGTGCGTCTGCGCATTACTCGACAAACTTGAAAACCTTTTAGCCTGTCCATAACAAAATTGATTTAATCTCGAGAGAAAAGTTGGAAAATTGCTTCCATTTAGTGAACTACATGTACATACTGTAGGTATTTTAGTCAGCAGATTTCAAAGCAAAAGGGTCACGCGATTGAATAATTCCATTTTAAAAATGTGCACAACCAATTTCGCATGACCGAGTTGGACAAATTTTACATCAGGCAAATCTGTAACTGAAAAGATCGATGCATGTACAGAAACGAAACAGTCTGTTTTTCTCCTTCATTAGTTTCAATAACACTTTATTTACAGCGCAATCATCGGAAGCTGTTATAAATCCTTCATCTTGAAATTTTCCTGAATTGTTGCCATGGATGGACACGATGGCATGACCAAGAAGCCATCGAGAAATACCCTTGCCTGTTATCTTAGCAAATAATTCAATATGCGAAAAACGTAGAGGATGAGGTTTGTTATTAGTTTTTTTTTTAGTTTTTTGGCAATGCAAATAGATTTAATAAAGAGATTGAAGAAGCGACGACTACAGACAGTGACATATAAGCAAAACTTCTCGTTACTACATAAATTATGATAACGACGTCAAAATGGGGTGTGCCGGCGTTAAATTGATTTTCCAACCGTTCAATAGATGCGATTTAAATGAAGCTAAATTCAGAGCATCTTAAGAAAAAAAGCAGCAGCAGCATCTATAATAAAGAACACTATGAAATTCGCTCTGAAGACTATAACTATAGATCAACTTTGCATATTTTATAGACAACAGCTTTACAGACTTTGAAGACATTGCCAATTTGGCGATTTCAAAAGTGATTGAACGTCGTGTTGTGGCCGTTGACTAAACAGTGATTAGTGATTCATGACGTCACATGATAGTAAGTCGCTTCACAAGTTGAACCCATTCATTCATCAACAAACAGTGCACCGGATGAACGAACTACTGCATATTTCTTATTGGGATGACCATTTATGAGGCTTTCAGGAAATTGGACATAACCAAAATAAACTGGCCGATCGATTTCAACGTTATCATTTCTGAACTGTATAGCGAGGTTCGTAGTGACTCTGACCACTCAAATCTTTCATTTTAGAAAATAAAACATTTTTAATGAACCCGACCTAGGAACGTGTTGAAAACCAGAAAAAAAGAAAGTGGCACGCAGCATCGAAGGTAATTGAAAACAATGCGAAAATAGCCTCGATTTGCACCAACAGCGAATGCGCGTGTTGACAGCGAGGATTTAGACAGCGCTGAGTCAGACTATAGTTTTCGTGCAGGGTCAATATTGGCAACAACAATGCATCGCATGCAAGATGGAGCTTGCCTATGGATCTATCGACCATGGAATTGCGTGCCTGACGCATTTCCTTCGCAGAATCCAGCTGGATGGCCCATGCAGCGTGGAGGAAAGGAAGAGGATGTAGGGTGGGGGTGACTGCAGCGGATCTACAGGCAGTAAGTGTGCGGGAGGGGGCACACGTATCGAGAGGAATATTTACTAACGATGGCGACTATAACCGGGCACATTCAATGAATAGAGAGATATACGGTGGAGCTTAGTACAACGGAGGAGCTCCACGAGGTGCACCCCGAGAGGGGTGTGGTCGATGGCGGCAAACAAACTAAATAAATGGCACTGCAGCGTGTCACGTGGAAGAAAAATGCGCACTTCCATTTCACCGTGACAGGTCTATTTTGAACGAGGAGAGGTCCCCAGCGGGACATCTGACAGCACTTGTGGAAAAGTCATGACAAACTGATAGATTTTCCTCAATTGGAATTCCACTTAAATAGCATTGAGGCCGCAAAACGTTGGTGATTATGCCAACATGTGCGCGGTTAACACAATCTTCGTTCTATGCCGCCGAAAAAATGCGGTTGCTGCAACGTGTACAGGGTGGGTGCAACACTTGCCAGTTACCAGCCCTTTATAGGCTCTATCCAGGTTAAATTACGAGTCACGGCGGATGCACCCATGCATTTTGCGACATGCTTTCGATACGTAAATATGTTGAAATTGAATTGAACAATTTCCAACTGGACGTGTGCAATAAAATTTAAAAATTAGAAGCATAATACACAACGGAATCAGCTTTACTTTGCATTTTCACAAAGCGTTATCGCAATTAGATGTGCTCAAGATGACATGTACTCAGAGAGCAACACTGAAACTACGATTATTTTTGTTTAAATTTCCATACTTGTAGCTACACGAATTAAACTATTTGGGCTGTACACAAAATAGTGAGCCAAATACTTCACGGAATATCGCTAGTAACAGCCACGTTTTGTAGATTTTAGTTGGTTCCAAACGCAGTGCAACAGCAGTTCTAACAAAGGACAAAATGACACGACATTAACCCCGTCCCCGTCTCATTTAATGCCTCCATGAATATTTTATCGCCACCAAAAAAAAGGCATTTAGAATCGCCTTTTGTAGCAATGTTATTGTGTCGGAGGTCCATTTATTGGACTGCAGACATTTCCAATCACGTCTCGCACCACACCTAGCGCTGCCCACCTATCCCATTCACCCTTGACAACCGCAATCATGGATATTCAATATGCAATGCGCTCAGCAATGTACTATATCGATATTAGGGACCTGCGTCCACCTCCCCCCCCCTTCCCCCCCAAAGCACGGATCTCTTTGTCTGATTTGTGCTATTTTTACCCTCCCAACTGCATTTTGATCATTTTCAATACATGCCTTGGTCAAAGCATGCAGCGTCGTTGTGCGAAATTAATGCACCTAACATTGATTATGAAAAGAGTTGTTTTAATTCTGACTGACGCAATACACCTGCTCACAAAGTATGAACATCTCTCAATGAAATTGCAGTCAAAAAATACTTCCTCCAAAGTGGTCTGTGCCAAGACATTGTACTAAAGCATCCGTTGAACTAAGTGCATTCCCGAGATTTACTTCGGGTTTAAAAGGATATTGAGCCACGACCAATTACAGAGCATTAATTGTTATCTCTTAAAACAGGAGATTAGCTAGTTTTATAATTGGGCAAAGATGCTCTTTGTCAAAAGAATGAAACATCTCTAGACACAATGGGACAAAATAACGTTCAGAAATCCCCAGATGAGCCATTTGGGTGGATTTGCTAGGCTCGAGATTTGTTCCGAGAGATAAATGAAGAGACAGACGGCTGCGGATGCGCGTTGGAAAAGGGGCAAAATCCGCCAGAACACGTTAACGAATAGATTGCTTAAAAATATCAAAGTGGAAAAAACTATAAACAGGCCGCGCGCACACTGCGACAAGAATAGAAAAATCCCGAGACAATAAAATGCATATTCATTGCCAGGGACTCGAGGGAAAAACATATGTTGCATGCAACATAAATTTTGCGCATAGATTATCTATTATTTATGGGATAAGTTCTAGAACCTGCGTCACAGTACATAAATGGGGCTGTAACCTAATGTAGGACAAAAATCCCCCCTGGAATATTGGTGTTTGTTATCGAAACATATTGTTTATTTTACGCTCATTTTACTAGCATCCGATGCTTCGCGCCATTTTTGTTGCAGGTTTTATGGCCGCGAATCAACTCGCACATATCAAAATATTGCCGTTGACAGAGCGCACGTAAGGAATAAATAGCGACAAAGTCTAAACAACTCCATTACTACGATGCCATAAGGATGCTCAACCAAGGAGAAGACGCAGAAAGAGAAACGGAGGATATAACGACCGCTTGCTAGTTGCATTCAATGAACACCAGAAGTTGCTACTATACTCCACTCATGATGATGATGATGATGATGATATGATGATAATGACGACGTTCATGACGCTCATAACACATATACAAAACGCAGACAAGATATTTACACAAACAATCTCTATTTGTTCAGCCAGATTATGATGGCTCATATCGAAATTAGCTGCGCTATAACTGAACAATTCCGAGAAGCTATATAGTTTCATTTCGAATATATCGTAATAATTTCCATGTTATCGAGAAATTCAAAGTTTTAGAATCATTCCGCTAGAAGGCGGTCAGCCACCATGGCGCAATAATAGAAGTCAAAACTGTAATTTAATGCTTTCTAAAGCAAATCGATGGAACGAAAAGATTGTTTTTCGAGGGATAAAATCCACATTGATTTCTGTGATGGGATCAATATGAATTTAAGATTTACGTGCGTTTTGCATAAAATGTAAAATTCAAATAATACTGTAAGACAAGCACATTAAAACACGTTTAGCTGTTGCTGAACATGCGATGTTGCTTTTAAAGCGTGATTTCGAACATGTTGTATTCAAATGCGACTGAAGGGGTTTAATTAAGATCCGCATGCACCATACTGTATATGGACGACTCTAAACGCCTTTAATTGAGATCATTTGTGCCCCACGGTGCAGACAAGCAAATGTTTACTTCTCATTAACTGCTCAGTGTTACGTTAAACTGATGAGCAAATCTTTACCAACATTCTCTCGGCATAGTCGCGCTGTTTGAACGTCTGAGTTTGAAATGAGAGAACCCTTACCAATTAACACTTTAATTAAAAGTATAAAAAACGCAATGAGTAATTGTGTAATTAGTCTAAATGATGGATTCCATCCATGCTAGTATGATTGTTTGTCTTGAAACATCCCAAGGTTTTTGTTAGTTTAATTTTAGGCTTGTTTGAGGGAACGCCCAATGGCATTTAAAAGTGTTTTATTCAAATACCTTTTAAAGAAATGTCATATTGTAGCGCAGATATTTTAATATTTAATTTGCATCATAATAATGTTGTAACTATACAATCACCATTGCTAAAGCTTTATGATTATGTGGCATTGACCTGCAAGAATATTTTTGTACAAACAACAACATTATCTCAACTTTCCATAGGTACATGTATACTATATAGGGCTGCATTAAACGTTTTAGGAAAGACTAACGTCTACTGTGCCCCATAAAACATGTGGCACAATTGTGGCATGTTTAAAACTCGATATAGTCATTTATAAATCCTTTCTTTACATTGTTAGGGGATTTTGGTTGAAGCTAGTGATTCCGTCTTACAACAGTGGCACAGCCCAGCTCGCACTTTGGCAGTCATGAAGTCTAGTGTTAAAACAATGAGTGCCTTCTTTTGGCCCGCGTAACTCCACGACTAGCTATACCAAAGTGCGATGCTTCAATATCAGCAGCATGATCGAAACATCCTTATGCGTTGACCATTCAAAGGCTAAGTCCGTACGATTTATTTCATGCAAAGCCTTCAAACGTCCCCTTGTCCTAGGGATTAACGGACGAAATGTTATCACGGCACATCCTTCGATCAATTATGAAAAAAACTGTTCACTTCCCCTCCCATACTCGCGAATCCATCTTCTGACCACGACTGCGGCGCTGGACCAACCCCTGAAGAAGCCAGCGTGATTAACCTTCCGCGGCACATGTTGGCCTAAGCCAGCAATTTCCAATCTCGCCAAGTCGGGGGGGGGGGGGGGGG
>JAQGAO010002041.1:0-21271 GCA_034697705.1 Ommatoiulus sabulosus | reverse complement strand
TGACGTTTTTCATGACGTTTTCCTATCATCGAGGTTGCTCTTTTCTGATTTAGATGGCGCGACCGAGATTTGAAATACTCCATTGAAAACGCATTAGCACTTGTTATCCCGCTGGGTGGCGCCAGTGGTCGGTAAGTAAATTTCTTAATTTAAGTCTCAATGTGCTCCCACCCTATTGCCCCATGCTTAGTTTTGGCTGTATGAGTAATATCATACTGCCAGGGGTAAATACGCATTAGCCATGAAGCTCAGAATTGCAATAATTTCGAAAAACAGCAGTTGCGGAAACTCGAGATTTCAACACCCAAAAACCCAAATAAACTGGAAAACTCACCCATCTCAATTCAATTCTTTACCATACAGTCAGTACATAGCACCATTTGGCAGGGGATCATTATGCAAATTAAGTCAACACTAAACCGTCTGGTCATGATGGATCCCAACATCAGAATGAAATTACATTTTCAGTACTCGGAACCTTAACGAGAAGGATGGGATGGGAAAGGAAGACATCATTGCCGATTTATTATACTGTACATGTAGGAACTACACTGTATTCCAGCATTCGCCTCGATCGAGGGATTGTGGAAAACCATGAAAAACCACAATCAAGGATTGCCGACACCAGAATCGAACCCGCGTCTACAGATTGCTCGGTGAATCTGTGATTGTGAGATTTCTATTTGTAAGACATACTGATTGGTTTATGAACCGAGATGATGAATGAAGATGTTCTCCAAAAATATCGCGCATTCTTTACGGAATCTATACAAAGTTTACTTGTTGGGTAGATCGGCCACGATTGGCGTTTACGACAAATCGCCCGTCATCGCCAAGGGCGTTCAAATTTTACACGCGAGTAGGTCAAAGCAAAGGGTCATCTGACGTAATCCGGGATTTTTGCGACCCATATTGACCCTCTCGGTTAGCGAGGCGTCGGTAAATAAAGATAACAGTAGGTCTTCTTCCGGCTTTCTATTAATAACCCGATGCGCATCCTACTTCCCCGCGCATCCTGGGCTAACGTCCTACGAAAATAATGCAATAAAAGGGGTACGTAATCAAGTAGCGTGACAATTAAACGTTACGACATCACCTCCAGCCGACTTTTCTGGTTATCGGGCAAATAATTCTCGTAAATGCGTAAGGTCCCGCCGACTCACTCAAGGACATCCTGTGTGCTCTGGAAAATCCCTCGCGTTGAGCAAATTTGAAAAAGGCCAGGCCCACCCCTAGGCACGGAAGCTTGTGTTTTACGTAAACCAAGTTGCTAATTGCGTTTTGAATCGCACGATTATTATAGAGCAATAGCTTTTAAATGCGTGGTTTCATGGGCTCATACGTCGAAGCGCCACCCTACGTCACAAATTACCGTGATTAATCACGTATGATTAGTAGCCGTACAAAATGACGCCTGTATAAAAGGTTGGCGAGGCGGCAAAAACTCCTATTTGAAAACGTAGTTCCTAGGTGTGCGGGTGGAGGCATTAAGGTAAGTCAGAACTCGGTAATTAACATTGAACTTGACCAAATTGTTTGCGGGTGAACCAAGCGCAGAGTTGATTTTGCGAAGTGAATGGTTATCTTAATTTTCACCAAAATCGGATTTGGGCCAACTGGTTTCTTCTATACAAACTTTGATCGGTGGACGTACGTGTAATTCGGGATTAAAATGTTTTTTAGTGCATGGGACGAAAACTGGTTCAGATCTGGGAATTTTGTAAAAGCGTTACAACTGTGTAAAAAAAAGTTTATTAGAGTTATCTGCGATTAAAATGCTGGTGCATAGAGTATTAATTTTGGTGAAGTAATGCTGCAACGATTTCATTGTTAAGTTGTTTAAAAGTGCAGTTTAACCTGGGTTAAAGATGAAAATATATAGTACTGATTAACATCGATTGATCATTGACGATGGAATCTGCGAATGAAGCGCTTTCAACATGTGACAGACAACATGATGAAACTCATCTTTTCCATACTTTGATTTTATTGGGACCAAAACTAGCTCTCATTTATGAAAATTATTGAAAACGTTAAAACTTTACATGTACAGTATATATATATATATATATATACATAAAAGCTTATTTTGTTTAATAGGTGATTAGGATAATTCGCTTCAGTTGCATCAGGAAGATCTCAGATTGAAATCTATTAAATTTAATATTAAAAAGAAAATTCCCAATTTAAGGCGATCAGCGCAATATGCATTTCCTAAACTACAGTAGGTATACACACCAAGGAAATTTTTACTGAAACTTGTTTTTCGAAAATGGAAACTCAGTTGATGTAACTGGAAACTTCCAATTCGTAAAGCCGGTTTACGTAACGGTTCGGAAACTTACATTCCAGTTTCTGAAACCAAGTTTCAGTAAGTTTTCTTGGTGTGTACCAAGCATTAGTTTAGCGCCGCCATTTTTATTCTTGAATTAACTGCGGATTAACGTTATAGCACTTCCTTCGCTTGAATTCACAGCTAGGAATGTATTAGTATTTCATGGAGGCGAGTTGGAGAGGAATTCGATTTTTTTTTGGCAGAATATCACTTATTAAAATCCAACGGTATTTAGATGATCGATTTCATGACCTTCTCTACGACGCTTTAATTAAATTCCGATCGTTGTTTTCGTGGCATTTCAGATTTTTATTTCACTATCACCGTCACTGAACTGATGCGTGGGAAGGAATCTCCAATAAAAAAATGCAGGGTGTTGAGAAAAGTTTAAAAAAATACAATACGTTCAGATACGTCAACCGAAAATGTAACTGGGAACCTTGCTTATATAGAAATATTATCAATTTGATAAATTCTTACTTTGAATGTTGCTTCAAACAGGTCCTCATTTTGGAAAAATCAAAAAAATTGGAAAATATTTTTTTGGAAAAAAAAAGCAGGACAAGTCGAAATGGCAATGATATGGTACTGCCCTTCATCTAAATGCGCTATATACTGCGTAGTTTTGAAATTTATATCATCAAATTTGCAAACTGCCAAAAATTTGTACAGTAGCTGTGTTTAATACCGTGAAAACAAAATTTAGGTTAAATGCACAATGGTCGATTTTGCAAGTATTTCACACTGCCCTTAACCTGTTTTGCGAACGTTTAAGGGGAAAAAGTAGTAATTTTCGGAATTAACAGTTCTGCCCACCTAGATAAAAAGTTCCGACCAACATTTTCTTCGAGTTAGTCAAGTGTTTTGACAATAATTAAAAGAAAACAATGGCGGTCGTGTAGGAAACAATGTGTAGGAAACAAAATATGAAAGGACGGTCCACCTTGAGTAGGTTATTCCACTTCTCGATATAAGATATATTTCCCCCCTCTTCTCATTGTTCCCATTGTTGCGAATTCGGGAAAAAATGATGAAAGAACCCAGGGGTAACTACTCTTATTTTTTTCGGTTTCGATATAAATATATACTCAATGTTAAAGATCTTCTTGAAGGGTGTTTGCTGTGTAGGGCATTCCACTTTATCCTTATCACAGACCTTGGTGAAGTTGTCGTAAACAAAGGCCTCAGGTGAAAGTTATTTTCGACGTCCAGACGTTTTCTAGCATATTTTGAAAAAACGATGAGGTCTTCAGTTAGTATTTGCAGTATAAAAAAATAGAATAATAAATAAACGTGAACATAAAAGGTAGAATAAAGACAGATGCATTGCAGATCATCGAAACGCACCTTTAAATGTTGTGAATTGACCACGAATTTTTATTTAATGTACATGTAGCTAGATGGCGGGTTTAGGCGATCTTATGACAATCTCCATGTACGTTTCCGTTTTTGGCAATTTCATGCTTTTTTTCTAAAAACTTTTTCTAGATAATTCAAGCAACTAATTATATTTTGAATTGTTTTATTTTCGTTTTGTTGGTTTTTCATCAAAATTCTGGCTATACAGCATACATGTATATAATTTAAACAGTAACATTACAACAATCTCAAAGCTTCCAATTTATCTCTATACTCACAATTGTCTTTTAAATGCTCAACAATGCTAGAACAGTAGTATGGTCAGAATTGATGAAATATAAAAATAGTTTGTTTGGCTAGCGTTGTGCCAACCTTGAGTGTGCATGTTTTTAATTTTGTTTTCGAAATTGCGGTAATTTGGATTTTTTTAGCTTTGTTTATTACTTGTTACACTTTAATCGAATAGTTTTGCATTAGTGAAGGACAGTGCCTTGTTTGCATGGTGTCATTTCATCTTATTTTTTTTTCACTACTGGCCACATATTTCCTGCTGTGGGGTTATTAAATTAGTCTACAGAGACGAAACAAAGGCGATATATTCCGCTTTCGCTTTCGGCAACAATTATGAGTGTAAGGTCGATTGTATAAAGTGAAATTATTTTGTTTTGGTATCTGCCTATTTTAACAATTGTAATTAGGGTAACAAGGTTGTAATGAACGGTGAGGTGTACGTGTAAAACATCGCTTGGCTCTGTCATTGGAGATTGGTGGAGCAAGGAAGAAAAGCCTAAAAATGAATCAATTTTCAAAATAACGCAGCAATCTTTTAACACTGAACGGAAATTGCTGCGTGTCAAATTTGTTTCCAAAGGTGGTGTGTAAGCCAAGTAGTTAACTGTAGCTCACGAATATTGCATACGGAAAACCGTTTAAATGCAATGACCTTTGGTCCATCAAACCGGGGTCTTAGTGTATTTTTTGCAAATAACGTAGATAACATCTTGTTAACCGATTCAACATCTTGTAACCGCCTGTTTTTTTTTCCAGAAATGAATAACAAATCTGATATTGGTTTATCCATGGCTGGCGATTATCATAAAAAGTCATGGTTAGAAAAATATGGCAATGCTTTGAAACTGTTAATTCCAATTAGATGTTCTAAAGAAAGGTAATTCATTATTTTTTGCCATTATACTGTACTTTGTAATATTGTCAGGCCGCGCCACGCCGGTTGGACAGATTAGCCTAAAATCAAGTAAAATTTATCCAAAAATGTAATAGAATGGTTACATACCTTTAGCGATTAACCAGAAACTACAGTAAAGAATAATTGAAGTTATGAATTGCAGCAAGGTTTAATTAATTCGTTGATATCTGCAATTAAGTTTGAAATTTGCAAATAAAAAATAAATTCAATGTAGGATTATTAAATACTTACGGTTGTTTCTATTTCATAAAAAAATCTATTCTAAAAAGGTCCGTTAAAAGTTTTTACAAACTTTATTCGAAGAATCTTATTTTTTAACAACAAGTTGGAAATGTTACGCTAATGCTTAGTTTCTTTTATTTTGACAGAGACAAAACGATATTGCCTAACAATAATGTGGGCTTCTTTTCCTACATGAGTGCCAACTGGATGAACAAAACTATGTGGAAAGCTTCCAGACAGAATCTGGAACCGGACGAAATTAAGCAAATTGGAAAAGCTGATGGAGTTACTGTGAATAGTGAAAGGTAAGAAAAATGGCGCATGCATATATTATCGCGCTTTTAAAATGTAACATAATGCAATAAAAACGCACTCTCTATATCATATTTAGGTTAATCAGGTTATGGGATGAAGAATTAAGTAGGTTCGGTCCAGATAAAGCTTCATTACATAGGACCGTTTGGAGATTCAATCGTTTTCGATTGATTATGGCTGCCTTTATGATGGCCATGGTTTCAATTTTTTCGTACCTCGGGCCTGTAAGTAAAAATGTTCATATAATTTGTGAGCACTATAATTGCATAGATTCTTACAATTTATTAAATATTGTGATATTCACTTATAAATCGAATCACTTTCTTTTAGGCATGGATATTAGAGTACATGTTAGATTTTTTGGACACCACAGATGAATCATTATCATTATGGTATGGATTGCTCTTGGTACTAGCCCTATCAGTATCTCAATTATTGAGAAACGTGGCCTACAGTGCTCTGTGGATTATTGGAACAAGTGCAGGTTAGTCATATGTGTTAATAACTGTATTCGAACGTTACTTTTATATCCGGTAAAATAATTTTTTTTAGAAAAATTCACTTCTAATTTCCTGCGTTTATTATTTTCGAATTATGAAATTGCGGTTTCTTATTTCTATATCTACTTATACTCAGACCTTTGATATCTTATTTTCCAAAGAAATTCATCACGGTGACAAAATAACAATGGGTCTTATCTTCCATTTTTGATTATAATCTACATATATTTAAGATAAAAATAATTTGTCTTCTAAGACGCCATAATGAACCGGTGTTAAAATAGTCATTACACCCAGAATAATTTAAAATGTTCGATTGTGACAGAATACAATGGCAGTTATTTTCATTGTTTTATAACATAGATCAGATATACCACTTATCATTCTATGCAAACTGCTATTGAAAATTGTGCCGGTTGACCTAAAATTGATTTAAACCAGACCAGGAAACAATTTCTTATGCTTTATTCACCGTCCACACATGTCCTAGTACAGGATGTCCAAAAGTGCAATTTTCTATTGCTTTCTTGTTTACTCTACTTTCATTTCGCTTAATTTTTATTTTTTCTAAAAGGAGTTCGATTGGCTGGAGCACTTCAAGTAATGACGTATGAAAAAGTTTTACGAATAAAAGACGGAGGTGAAAAACTTATCGCCGAAGTAAGCTTTTCACTTTTATTTAGTTTTATTTTAACTGCTGTTCATTGCAGGCCACGCAATATTATAGTAATTATATTATAAGAATATATGTTTATTAATAAATACTGATTATTTGGCAGGTTGTAAATTATAGTACCTCTGATATTGAAAGGATATTTCAAAGTATGCAGCTGTCGATGTTGGCAGTGGGTGCCCCAGTGATGTGGTTACTTAACCTCGTTTATTGTTATTTACTCATGGGACCATGGTCACTGTTGGGAAACATCCTGATTTTACTTTATTACCCTGTGATGGTAAGATAGCATTCGAATTATAACTATTATAATACTAATGGAAATGGAATAATCGCAATTAACGATGTTTAAATTTAACAATTAGATTTTCGTTGGAAAAATGACGAGCAGCTTTCGTGTGCAAGCTATTGGCTTAACGGATAAACGCATTGGATTGATGAATCAGGTTTTATCCAGTATTAAGCTGATTAAAATGTATGCTTGGGAAGAAACTTTCTCAAATAGCATAAAAGGTATTTTTATTTTTATAAGTTTTACATGAATATGGTCGAGGTGTGTGATAATAAATCTCAAAACAGCATGACATTTTACTCGGAAATTTACAAGCTTTAAAAATATTCATGTTAAATAATTATTTGAAATCCAGAAAAATTTCTGTATATTTTCCTGGAAGCAACCTTTGATAAAGAACAAAACTAATATTGGAGAATATTCAATAAGAACTTAATTTTTTGTTGATACATATAATGCTAATTTACGTTTTAACGAGTTTAAAAATAACTTTTTTTTACCAAGTGCAAAATGAATGAATGAATGTAGATCAACAAAATTAAACAGAACAAATTCTAGGTTTTTTATAGGTTTATTTATATTTTGCACAGATATTCGCCACGACGAAGAAAAGGTCCTACGTAAAGCTAACTTTTTACAAAGTTTAAGTTGGACCTCTTCCCCTGTAATTTCAATGATAGCTCCAATGGCAAGTATCATTGGATACGTATTGTGGGGCGAACATCTCACAGCGGCTCAGGTGAGCATCATTTCCATAAAAAACTTTACGATTCTTAGTTTTGCATAACCTGAATGCTAATTTGAGTTTTGTTTTTTCAAGGCATTCACGATCATGTCGGTTTATAGCGCGCTTCTACTTCCATTAAATACGTTGCCCATTGCTGTGAAAGCATTTTCAGAAGGGATCGTTTCTTGTCGAAGAATTCAAGTAAGAACGGGCTTGGAATTGTAGAAGGAATTCAAATATAAATTCGGGAAGTTATTTACTTAAAATTTATTTTTTGCAGAAAATGCTCTTAACCACAGATGCTCGCCAGCCAACTAGTCAAGGCATCACTAGCAACAGTCATGCCATCTCCATCCAGGATGCGAGCATTGCTTGGGATGACAATGAGAATGTATTGAAAAAACCAAAAACCAAAAAAATGTGCAAAGCCAAAGATTTAAAGCAAAAAAAAGCAACTTTCTATTCGTCGCAAACTGCATTATATGCCAACTCGGTAGCAAATAGCATCGACAATTTGGATTTTGTCTCGACTGATTCGAATATGAATAACATCAACAGCCATCATCAAGAAATTCTGACCGACGTAAATCTTGTGGTTGAAAAGGTAACTGAAACTTGTATTTTCAATTTTAAATTACTTGTAAAATGCCTTAACTAATCTAATGCTAGCCATATAATTTTCACATTATCACATGAATATACAGTAATGACATCAATAAAATCTTTAATGTTATACGTTTTAATGAACGTGAAAGAATCTTTCATAAAATCCTGTTGTCGATGTTGATTATACTGTACAATTTACTGTAAATGGCATGCATACAGTTTTAAAGAAAACAGCTGATGGTTGGTTACCCTATACTACGTAACTGCCAACAGTGATTGCCCATGCTCAGGGGCAGCTTGATAAACTATTTGATGAACTGTAATGAACTGAAAAGAAATTGAAGAAAAAAATTATAATTTGATTAATTTCTAATAGGGTCAGCTAATAGGCATTTGCGGCAACGTTGGCAGTGGAAAATCGACTTTATTAGCAGCCATTAGTGGAAATGTAAGCATAATTATTTTCTACAATGTGCGTGATTATTTCTGTTTGTTTCGATAAATACCATGCAATTCCAACTCTATTAGGCCAATATAACAAAAGGTGAAGTTGGAGTTCGTGGATCCATTGCCTTGGTCAGTCAACAAGCTTGGATTTTTAATGGCACGGTTCAAGAAAATATTATCTTTGGATTGCCTTACGATGAACAGATGTAAGTCCTGGGTCAAATTGAATTAAAAATCATCAACTTACTGATAAAAATAAAATAAAATGATTAACTTTTTCTTGTAGATACAAAAAGGTTGTGAAAGCTTGCAGTCTTGAAACAGATTTTACCTTAATGTCTAACGGAGATAAAACGGAGGTACATTTTAGTGGTTTTTGCTGCATTTGAAGTGTACTTTCCAACTATAATTATTAAAAGTTGAATGTTCAATTTTCCTAGATCGGTGAGCGAGGTGCCAATTTGAGTGGTGGTCAAAAGCAGCGTATAAGCCTGGCAAGGGCTTTGTACAGTAATAGGGATATCTATCTTTTGGATGATGTTTTATCAGCTGTTGACGTAAGTGTTTCGAAACACATTTTCGAAAACTGTATCAAGAACGCCCTTCGAGGGAAAACGGTACTTTTAGTTTCCCATGCTGTTCATGTAAGTTTATGACGTTTAGAATTCATCTTATATTCCATGCTAATATGTCTCATTCTTAATCTTGCTAACAATAGTTTATTGTTCATTCTAGGTATTGGAACATTGTGATTACATTTACCTGTTAAAAGATGGTGAGATATCCGAAAGGGGAACTCATCAAACGCTGATTAATGATGGAGGAGAATATTGTCAAATGGTTAATACCGATAGAACACAAAGAAATGAAATTGAAGACAAAAACGAGATTGAGCGAAAGAAATCTTTAAAAAAAAGTGCCGAAATTCCTGGTACGAAACTTGAAAGTTTAAAAAATTAATCGTTGATACCATTATTTTCGTTTTTTTTTTATAATGTGCAATTTGTTTTTCAGAGGAGACCTCGAACACTGAATCGATGATCAAGGCGGAAGTAGACAAAAGTTTTTCCTTGTCTTGGAAATCGTGGCTGTATTTCTGTAAAATGAGCGGTGGCTACTGCGTTTCCCTCCTAGTTTTTTTGGTCATCTTTCTTTTTAATGCTGCCATCATGTTCAACATCATTTGGCTTCAAGTATGGTTAGATGCAGGCTCAGGAATGAATGTAAGTAAATTTAAATTCAAAAATTGACATGAAAATTGCTGACAAACTGCATTTTCTAACAAAACTTAATTTTAATAGATGAACACGACTTCGAATAATTCCGCCAATAATGACACTCTCTTCGACGATATTTCCCAAAATTCCAAGTTACACATGTACATCAGTGTATTTGCAGCTTCAGCCATTGTCATAATTATTTTTGGAGTTTTGAAAGGATTTGCGATTGGAAATGTAAGTTATAATTGATTTTTGAGTATGTGGACCCTACAGGTGTTCGATAATTTGGTGAACTACAACTTTTTTTTGCTACCATCATGCAAAAGTTAATTTTTATAAATCAAATGCTCTCATTACCAGGCTATGTTAACAGGAGCAAGTGCCCTTCATCATACCATGTTCTGGAAAGTAATCCGAAGTCCAATGAGCTTTTTTGACACTACACCTTTGGGCCGCATCATTAACAGATTTTCTAAAGATATGGACGAATGTAAGAACATTTTTAAAAAATTTGCTGAGCTACTAATTTTAAAAACTACTTGTTTTGTTTGAAATTTTTATTTTATATTCTCTATCTTCCATAGGTGACAGTTACATACCTTACTGCTTGGAATTTGTGTCCCAAACCTACATGCTCACATTTTTCCAATTAATACTCATTGGCGCCTTATATCCATGGTACTTTGCTGGTCTTTGTGTTGTTTTTGGTGAGTTATTTTTCTCAAACCATCTGTTAGTTTTAAAGTTAGAAATTAAAAAGCGTTTATATTAAAATCACACAATTTATTCCAGTAATATTTATTGCCTTCGACTTTCTCTTCAACCCTGGAGTACGTACCACAAAAAGACTGGAAAATCTTCTTCGTCCACCATTATTGGTTCACATGTCTGCCACCGTCCAGGGCTTGCCTACCATTAGATGCTACGAAAAGCAACACATGTTTGCAGAAAAGTATGTTAGCTACACGTTTAATAGAGCATGCAGTAAATAATGATGTGATCGAAGTAAACAATTAAAAAAATTCAAACCTTTTTATAAATGTATAGATTTCGAACTCACGTGGATAAGCATTTGTCTGCTTACATTTTGTTTCATCTCTCATCGAAATGGTTGGCTTTTCGCAGCGATACCATAAGTTGGTTAGTTGTAACGGGAACTGGACTTTTGGTTATATTATCCAAAGGAACTACGTCACCGGCTGTCGCTGGCTTGGCCATGGTGCAGATATTCAGGGCAAGTTATGATTTTTGATTAACTCATTCCGAAGCTTAAAATAAACGAATAAACGCGTTGGTGTGAGGATCCCGAAGTGAAATATGACAACAATTTCTCGAACACATTTGTATATTATATCCTTAACAACAAAAACAATTTATAAGCACCGCACTATACAGTTATGCCAAAATAAAATTATTTGCTGAGATTTTGGGAAACTAATCAGAAATCACTTTTAATGGTTCTTAATATTGTATTAATTTTTTAGGTCTGCGGAGTTATTTCTGTAATCATAAGATGGAAATCTGAATTAAGTGCAAGACTCATTTCAGTTGAAAGGATATCGGATTATTGTAAGGTAAATCTGATTACCCCATTTGTCCTGAGAATTTATTTCAAAATCCATCCTGTTATAAGCTGAAGTGTTGTAATTTACTTCTTAATTGTCAATTAGAATCTAACCGAAGAAGACCCATCAATTATTAATGATAATCGTCCCGTGCCGGCCTGGCCAACTGAAGGAGCGATAAGTTTTAAAGATGTTCAGTTGCGGTATAGACCAGAATTACCGTTAGTTTTACAAGGGTTAACGGTAGAGATAAAAGGAGGTGAAAAAGTGGGAATCATCGGAAGGACAGGAGCAGGAAAATCATCCGTAATGGGAACCTTACTAAGATTGACTGAGATTTGTGCTGGATCGATATCCATAGATGGCATTGACATATCTCAAATTGGATTAAAAGATTTGAGATCAAAGATTGCAGTTATACCGCAAGAGCCTGTCTTGTTTGAGGGAACTATCAGGTAAGCATTAATGCGATTGAAAATAAATTCTTGCAGAACGGGTTACTTAGTTTCTATTTTTTATTTTAGGTGGAATTTGGATCCATTTAGTGAATTTCAAGATGATGAAATTTGGGAGGCTCTAGAGAAAGCTCACCTTAAAAAGAAAGTAGGTCGACACTTGGTTTGGCAAATTAGACAACCCATGGTACTTTTTTTCTGCAATCATTTATTAAATCCAAAATTCGTTGTTTAGATTACCAAAGAACCCCAAAGATTGGACACTGTATTAAATGCTGAAGGGGGAATATTTTCTCTCGGAGAAAAGCAGCTTTTTTGTTTAGCAAGAGCACTTTTAAGGAATAGCAAGGTAATTAGCGTTTTTGGCATTATTGATGCATGATAGTTGTTTTAAATTGCCTCCCAAAAGAGGATTTAAAGCAACTATAATTAATCAAAATGTAAACCAAGCAGTTTCATTTTCACCATATTCATTAGTAAACGACTAATTTGTATGTCATCACAAATTGAAATTCATTCTACTTTCAAGGTTTTGCTTTTGGATGAGGCAACGGCGTCTGTTGATGTAGAAACCGATAGGCTAATCCAGAAATCCATCAGAAGTGCATTTTCCCATTGTACAGTTTTAACTATTGCTCATCGCCTGAACACTATTTCAGACTATGATAAAATCATGACCATGGATGCTGGAAAGGTAAGAAAAATTGTAACATTTTTAGTGAGTGTTTATTGATAATTAAAATAAAATAATGACCTATTGGTAAAAGTAGTCTAAACTAGCATTTTCATCATTATTAGGTTATCGAATTTGACTCTCCAGCCAGCTTGATGGGAAAAGATTCAATGTTTCGTTCCATGATGAAATCCATGATGGAAAGCAAATATTCTTAAGTTCATTTTGTAATGTATTTTTTAAATCGTGACTACTTTTACCATTTTCTGGTCTTTGGACCTGATGTTTGACATTAAATTTTAGTATTTAAAATCGAATGCATATTGTTTTATTTCACACGCTATACATTTTGAGTTTAAATATTTACAATTATTCTTTTTTTACTTTAATTAGCTAATTATACATGCAGCTTATATACTTATTTCTATTTTGACAACATTACAAATGTAATTATGCTTCTGACGCCTCTCACTATTTATTTGATAGATTACCACTTAACTATAGGTTTATTATTTTAATGGGTAAGACATTGCGATTTCTATAGAATGTAGGTAACTATAGGATATACATGTGAATATTCCGTGATTTAACGTTTTATGTGATACTAGCCGGAAAACCCGGCTTTTCCCGGGCTGTACGGACAAAATTTAGATTAATTTTGGAAGTTTCCCATGGTCCTTTAATTATGCATTATTATAACCTGATTACATATATATATATATATATCATAATGCAAACCATAATGCTGAAAAACCTGGCATTTCCCGGGCCGTAACTAAAATTCTGATGATGTCATTCAGTACACTTCTTACGATGAGATTCTTGTTAAAGATTAATCGGACATTTTTTATAAGTTAATCGGACATTTTGTTAGATTAATCAGACATGATCGGTTAATCGGATATTTTGTTAATGGTTACGTGGATATTTTGTTAAAGATTAATCGGACATGCATAATCGGTTAATAGGATTAACCAAATAACCTGCCATTTACATGCATACATACCCACATACATCTCTTCTTTGGAAATCTCCCAAACACTGTCTCATCATTAGGTTTTTTTTCTTTAACACTCCAACTGACAGAATAGCGGTAGAAATTTAATTAATGTATATCTCCTCATTAGCTTTTGTATGAATTATTAAACACAACCACTTGTCTATACAAACAATTGATGTCACAACTTGATAAAAAAAGGTCTAACGTTTTGTAATGTCAACTTTAATTCCAAAAGTATAATTAGAAAACTTTGCTTTTTACGCAAACACAACTGGCACGGTGACAAAAGTAATTTGAATAGCCTATTAAGTGGGATCCATTTTTTTTTTCAAATTTTTTTTTGAAATTCTAAGTACATCGCACGAGCTCGTAATTAGATCTTGGATCATAACCAAATCACTATGGGCTAGTTATTATTGTTCTTTTTTTAAATACGTCATTTATTCAATAGAGGCCATCATGTTTGGCCAATTCGTTTTTCAGGTCATAATGTCGATCTATGGAAATACGATTGATGAAGTTACCACCTTTAATAGACAATGTATTACATAAATAAGGAAAAAACCAAGTACATTGTATACAATTACAACAAAACATTTGCAAAACTGCCCCTTTTGCGTCAAATTCATTATAAGTTTTCGGTAGTTAAGGGCATTTAAACTGGTTGATATACCCTCAGATATGACTTCAGATATAAGTGGTTTAATGCTTTCTTTTTTGATTCTGTATTGCGTCATGCGTACAAATGTCTTGAATTTTGTAATTGTCTTTCTCTATATGTATTTAAGATTAATGTACATGTAAATGTATATTAATTTCCCTTCAACTGCAGTTGCAATTATGAGATCAGAATAAACCTTCCAAACGAAGTCAAGTTATTGCATCTCTTAGAATAACGTACTTGGTTTACAAATTTGCCTGTCATTTAGGTACACTGAAGTATAATTGTTAACAATTTTAAAATCTAGACATTATGAGATTTAACGATTCAAAAAAACTGATATTGAGATAACAGAAATTTCAAGTTTAGCTTGAAAATTTCGTTTTGAATTCGATATTTTAATGTAATGTGCAATATTTCTTTGCGTTGATAGGAGCTTAATTTTGAGTCCACATTTACAGTTTACCTAAAATATTTCGTTATCGAAGATTGTATTTTGTATCTATAGCGATTTTTTTATCAAAAATTCTTTCGTCGAAACTTAACTTTGAATTTTACGAGATCGCCTTATACTGTATGTTATATTAAAATTATTCAAATATAAGCTAGAAAGGGGATTGTAAATAACTTTCTTAGTACTAATTATTGTAAATTATTCGTGTATTAATAGAGTTCGCCAAACGAGGTTCGACTGTTAACGGTTAAATTAGGAAAAGTAATTAACTTTATATATGCACAAATATAAATTTACCTGGAATTATCTTTATCCAGATCGGCTATCAAGTGGCTATTATTAACGCCCATTTTGGATCAAAAGAATATAATGATTCTGCAATCATAAAAGCTGGCTTCTTTATCACCATCATTTTTTGGCCTATTTTATTTCTTTAATAAAGATCTTAATGAAAGTTTTGCAACAAAACAAATGCTGATTGGAACAAACGCATATATTTGAATTGATACAAATCGTTACGATCTTCGCATTTTGTTTTTATTTCCATATTTGTTTTTTAAATGTAGGCGCCTCTTTTTACGGCGAGATTGGTGGCGCCATCGCGCGACCAATTCGTTAAATTTTGGGGGAATTTTAGAAATGGCATCGTGAAATGGGATCGTGGTTCGATCAGCGGCGTTTTTAACTTTTTATGGCATTTGAGGAGCGGAAATGCGTTCGGTATACGCGTGGATTGGTCAGGTCGAGAAATGGATCGTTGAAAGTGCGCAAGATGGTGAGAGAAGTGGACGTCCAATGAGTGTCTCCAACAAATGTCCGAGGTTTTAAAACATTTTGGTTTTTTTTGAACGAGGGACACTCGCTATACCAAAAATGCACCGATCTCAGAAGCTGTTGCGCCAGTCAGCGTTATCGTTAATCGGAGCTTCAAACATAATGAACAGCCCTCGTACTTTAGCAATCAAGGCAGGTTTACACTATGTAAATGAACAGGGTAGGCCTACCCTCAGACCTGGAAAAGTCAGGGAAATTATTGAAAATGATTTTTCTGCAGGGGAACCCTGATAAAGCGTTGGAACTTGGAAGCGTTTTGTTGAATGTTACGTTTGACACGCATTGTAGACGGGAATCCACACTGTAATAGTTACGTGACATTCTACGCGTCATCATCACTCCGCGCGCATTCTGGAGGGCAGTGGAGTCAAGTATTCGATACGGTAATCAACAAGTGCCACTCTACGCATAACCGCTTTGCTCACATTACGCGTGATGTTCCAACCAACTTCCACACAGTAAGCTTAATCATGATGTGACACCCTGCGCCTAGCCACTTCACGTGTTTTGTGGACGAGAATCCACGCAGTAATCATCATGCGCGGCTCTCCTCGTAAACTCTCAACGTGTATTACGCGCACAAAACTATTGGAGTAATGGTAATGTGCCACCTTGGCCTAACCACTTCACGCGTATTGCAGGCGGCGAGAATCCAGACGTGCGATGTATGAAGTGATCGTCATGTGACACTCTACTATTAAATCGTAAACCCTTGACTTATGAACTTAGGTGTACTTTCGCGAACTTCAGTGAACTTTTGTGAACTCGTGTGAACTTTCGCGAGCATTTACGTGAACTTTTGAAGCGGTCGCTCCGCACTTTTTCCAACGTTTCCGGAAAATAATCTTTCGAGATTGGTAAGTATTTTGCTATTGAAATTTTGAATTTCGCGCCAACGACATCACGTGTCCGTAGGTAGCTGACACGTGACGAGTTGCGAGCTGTTTGGTATTGCCGTCTAGCTGGAAGACCAGGGACTAACATTTTTGTGAGGGAGATTCAAAATGTACAATACGTGTCTTCATGCTTGAATATTTGCAGAAATCGGGTCCAGCTTATAGCCAAAATCTATCTTTTGTTTTAAATATTTCAATTCATTAATTTTAAATAACGTAACATATACAGTACATTTTTTTAATTTATTCAAATTTTTTCATGTTGTTGACATTTTTTTTTAATTTTGTGATTTTTTTTTAAAAAATTTCAACATTTTTTGAATGTAATAATATATTTGTTAAAATTATGGAATTTATTTTAAAGGTCTCGACGTTCGAAATAACAGACATTTTTTATCCAAAGTATTAAGATTTTTTGAATTTATTCACAATTTTCGACATCATTTTTGAAATTATTAATGTTTATTTTTTTTAAAATACATGTATCTATGTTTTTTTTTTAAATTATCCACATTTTTTGAACTTATGGACATTTTTTTTTTTGAAATTATCAAAAACGGAATCTAATATTCCGAAAATCATTTTGATTTTGCATCGTTTTTGCATTTTCTAATAGAATATTTTTTTTATAAATAAAAAGGAGAAATTTAACATTTTTTTAAAAAAATTAATAGCCGAGCATTATATGGCAGGGTACCCCCAGACCTGGAAAAGTAAGGGAAATTGAAGATGTCTGGAAAAGTCAGGAAGAAGTCAGTGAAGAATGGCTTAATTATTTTGAAAAAGTCAGGGAAATTCAACTTAGTCATGTTGTTGCATTCCAAAATTAATGCTTCTACATGGCTAGCTCAGGGCCTATTTTCTGAGTAAAAGTTTGCAAAACTTTCCACGTTTTTCGAGTAAAAAGTTTGCAAAACATTCCACGTTTTCCGAGTACAAATTTGCAAAAATGTCCACGTTTTCCGATGACAAAAATTAAAAAATTTCTCACGTTTTCGGAGGACAAATTTGCAAAATTCTCCACGTTTTAAGAGAACAAATTTGCAAAATTTCCCCGTTTTGCGAGGACAAATTTGCAAAATTCTCCACGTTTCAAAATTGTTTTTAAAAAAAATTAAAAAATTTTCTATGTTAATTTTCAAAATTGTCATTAGTCAATTTTGAAACAATTGTAAATCTTTGACATATTCATTGATCAGGTAATTTTTTTTAAAACCTGGGAAAGTTCAGGGAAGTTGAAAATGAAATTTCTATGTGAGCCCTGTATGGGTAATTTTAAAACAGATGATTTAAACCTCTTGATCGAAAATAACATTGGCATCCCCCTTTTCTCATTTCTCAATATGATCTTAATTTATTACGTTTTTTGATCTTTTTTTAGACAGTGTGTTGAGCGCCGCCATCTTGTAAGGATTTCAGATGATACTATAAAAACCGTGAGTATTAAAAAGTTTTTTAGGAACCCTAACGGCCATTGCGTCACGATGGACGCACCATTTCGGTTTCGAGGGCTTTATCTTTTGCTGGGTGTTTTGGTTTTTGTGCTTCTTTTCTATGTTTTGTGTTTTTCGTTCGTTTAATTTTTGGCCAGTGATTCGGTCCGTGACGGGAATGTAGTTTTTTTTTCTAAAAAAAAATAAACAACAAAACCTGAAAAAGCTCCATCTGGTCAGCAATTCAGTCATACATTTTAACATCGAGTGTTTGAAAACTTAGGTTTTAAAAATTTAGATTTCTATAAGGAGTATGGTCTGAAATAGTTCCATATGGTGAGCAATTCATCGAAACAATTCAGCATCGAGTGCTCAGAATTTCAGTGAAGTTCTGCGAATCGGCAAAATTTTGCGTTAAATCTGCGAAGTTTTTCAAGTAACCAGCGAAGTTTTGCGTGAAACCTGCGAAGATTTGGGTGAAACCTGCGAAGATTTATGTGAAACCTGCAATGATTTATGTGAATCCTGCAAAGATTTATGTGAATCCTGCAAAGATTTATGTGAAACCTGCAAAGATTTGGGTGAAACCTACTAAGATTTAGGTGAAGTCTGCAAAGTTCTGCGTGAAATGTGAGAACTTTTATACGAAATAAACCAACTTTTGGGAGATTTTCTTTAGATTTTTCGAAAAACGAGAAATCTGCCAACTAACTTTCACGTAAAATCTGCGAATTTCTGCGGAAAGATTTTTGATTTGGTTAATTGATGGATAATACATGTCGGTCAAGGGTTCAGCTGCAACGTGGATGGCAATTTCGCAAATTTGCCACTTCAGTTTTCAGCATTTACTTAGTTGAGTCAGCCCTTAGTTGAGCCATAAATTTATCTCATCCTTTGCAATAAGAAGTTATTTTTATGTATTTTTTTGAGTGATTTGCGTATTGTTATGTAGCAAACAACGTGTAATAACAATAAAGGCAGTTATTTCAATCGGTCAAAGTCTTCGTCACGCGCTGGATCGCCGAGGCTTCATTTTTACAGCCCGTAAGCGCAATACGAATGAATGCGGATTTATTACGGCAAGTGAAGCTTTCTCCCAAATGAAGCTTCCTTAATTGAGCCGCTAAAGTTAATTATCGCAAATTTGCGATGATAGTTCGTCGTGTAAAGGACATTTTCGTCAGGATTTAGGTCCTAAATAGCCCCCCCCGCCCCCTAACCACGAACCCGTACTCCACCGGTTTTTTCGTGGTCCCTTATAAAAGTAGAAATTTTGGAGCAAGAATTTAAGGTTAGGAATCTCGTCTTCTTGCCCTTCTCGAACTGGCTAAGGGTACTTTCAGACTCAACATCTGAATGAATTTTTAGCCAAGGAGCGTCGGTCAAGAAGCAATGGTTCGCCTAAAGTCCATCCCCGTCACGGATGCAGGAGTGCCATTTTTTGCATTGATTTGATTTGATTTGCCATGTTTTTGTTTGTTTGTGTCCTTATTTGAGCTAGTATTGAGTTGATAACTGCTGCGACGTAAAGGTACGTACTCTGGAAGCCATGATTTTTGGCTTCCGGTTTAAGTGTATATTGAGTTGGTTTGTTCAACTTGAAGAAGTTGATATTGCCCATCAGCAGTTTATCCATGGTTGAGTTGCGTACAGCCTGTCGTCGATGTTGGTGGTGATGTTGGTGGTACTGTCGGTGGTAAATCCATCTTGATCGAACCACCAAATCGGTGGCATCCTATCAAAGAGGATTAGGAAGTTGATGAAGGTTCTGAAATTCTCCGGAAGAGGTCCTAACTGGACTTCTGAATGTTAGGTGTGATCAGCAATGACATGGTCGTTGTAGATATATCTGGGATGTGCTCAATCAGTTTGATAATGAGATGGATTAACTGAGCTTCTACGGTAGGAGATAATGTGCTTCAACATTTCCCCGAGGATTTCTCTGAGGATTATCTGGGGCTGATCTGTGGAATAACATTAAAGATTCTCATGGAAATGGCTCTGAGGTTTCTGCAGGAAGTGACATTAAGGTTTCTGCAGGAAGTGACATTGATGATTCTGCAGGAAGTGACATTGAGGATTCTGCAGATAGTGGCGTTGGGAATTGTGCAGGAAATGACATTGAGGATTCTGCACGAAGTGACATTGAGCCGCTTCGGAAATAATCCGGAAAAGGTTATGACGTTACTCTGAAAATGAGGTGTGATGAACAATGACAATGTCGTTGTAAATATCTCTGAGATCTGCTAAATCAATTGGACAATGAGCTGAAGAATTAAGCAACCTTCTACAAGAGGAATTAATGTGCTACAAAATGCCACTTCAGTGAGAGACGATGAGAACTTGAGAAGAGCTTTGGGAATATCTCTCGAATTCCTTGAAATCAAGTGTCATTGAAGATTATCCAGCTGGTAACATCTAGGATTCTCTAGATAATGACATCGAGGATTCTCCAGATAGTGACATCGAGGATTCTCCAGGAAGGGACATCGAGGATTCTCCAGGAAGTGACATCGAATATTCTTCAGGAAGTTACATCCAGGATTCTCGAAGAACGGACTGAGGATTCTACAGGAAATGGCATTAGAATTCTGCAGGAAATGACAATGAGGATTTTACAGGAAATGACATTAAAGATTTTACAAGAAGTGATCGACATAGAGGATTCTGCAGGAAGTGACTAAGGATTCCACAGGAAATGGCATTAGAATTCTGCAGGAAATGACACTGAGGATTTTAAAGGAAATGCCATTAAGGATTCTACTGGAAATGACATAGAGGATTCTAAAAGAAGTGACTTTAAGGATTCTACAGAAAATGGCATTAAAAATCTGCAGGACATGACATTGAGGATTTTATGGGATATGCCTTTGTAGAGTTTACAGGAAATGATATTGAAAATTTTGCAGGAAGTGACAGAGAGGATTCTGCAGGAAGTGACTTTGAGGATTCTACTGTAAGGAGAATTTTTTCGAGGAGTGATTTTTTATAATCTTCAACGATCGAGCGTCCTTGAAGTGAAATGACGTTAAGTTAAGTAAAGGATTCTTCAGGAAATGTCACTCTGAAGTTTGAACATAAATTCTGCTAAAACTTTATTGAAAGACTGCAAAAACTGCACCGTATCATTTCTAAAAAGTTGACCGGAAAAACCGCCAAAACTGGATTTAAAGCTAACAAAAATTGATAATTAAAAAGTGCCATGACTGGAGTGAAAAACTGCCAAAACGCGAGTGAAAAGTGCTACAACTGAACAGAAAAACTTTCGAAACCGGAAGTTAAAAACTGACAAATTCCACGGATGAGGATTCGGAAATGTACGAAATGGGCAAATTAGTCGGGCTCGTACGCAACTCTTTATTAGACAGGATGTAACATAGTTGTAGGTACGAATCAC